>NW_020716851.1:68767-123413 GCF_900518725.1 Notechis scutatus | reverse complement strand
AAAAAAAAAAGAACTGGAGAAAATCACAAAATGCAAAGGTCTGCAAATAGTAGTAGAATGACTATGGCAAAAGAAGCAAAAATAACCTCAATAGTAATAAGATGCTGAATATCCAGTTGGATTTCCTCAGTGATGCACCGAAATCCGCAATCGTCTGCAGTTTCAGCTCGTGCTCTCTGTTGGAGGGCCCCAATCTACTTGATTTGAGGCCGAAGCCACCCCATAGAAGTGGTGAAGAAGGGGGAGACCGCCAGCTGGGTTGAGGGGAGCCACATCTCTCCTTCTTGGTTTGGCATTTACTCCTCTCTGAAGACAACAGTAGCAGTGGTAAAAATGGCCACCCTGAAGAGGAAGATCTGATCGGACAAGAATGTGCATGAGCGGGAAAGAAGGGAACAGCTTGAGTAACCGTGCTAAGCTGAAATAACATCTGAATACAAGGTACCCTGGAACTAAAATACTTAAGAACTTTTGAAAAAGATTTTTAAAGCGGCGGTAAAGAAGAGGGGGAAAAAGACTTGATAGCTGGAAGTGGCTTTGAACTCTGAAAGAAAAGCTTGAAGAAGAAATCAGTGTAAAACACTCTTGACACCAAATAGGCAAATTTAAAGCTGAAACTGAAAGTGTCAAAGGGAAGATAAGAAATTTCTGAAACTTAAAAGCCAGAAAAGAAGAAAAAGCAGAGGAAAGGAAAAAAAGAGGGGTGGAACTTGGACATACTACAGAGTGCCACCTGGTGCTAAAAGAAATTAAATGTGAACTTTTAAAACATCTTTAAAGAATAACAAAGTAAGTGAAATCTTGCTACAATAAAATAGAGCCCCTGGAAAGTGAAAGTGGAGCTTGGAACTTTGTAACAAGAAAGAAGTACGAAGAAACTGTTCTGGGACTGTTTGATGATTTTGGAAACTCTGGATATTGAATTATTTGATTGTTTACAAGTACTGAGAAGCGTTGAAAGATGGCAGAATTTTTTGTAGAACTGAAAATGGAATTAAAAAACATGAAAGAACAGCTGCAAGAGAAAGGAGAATCATTTAGCTTTGCTTTACAATTTTTGGAAATGGCGGTTTTGGAGTATGAGAAACAACAAGGAGCTTCAGAGGAAGAAGAAGAGCTGAATAAAGGAGAAGCCATCTTTAACAAACAATTAGGACAACGAGGTTTGAAGCAAAAAGAGGGGGGAAGGGATTTAAAAATTGGACATTAGAGGAGGTAATTAGAAAAAAGAACAGTTCAAAAAATAAAAAAAATACAAGGAAGGAGCAGAAGGGAGGATTACAGAAGGAAGTACTAAAGAGGGTGGGGGACAAAAATTGGAGTGAGAAAAAGAGGGGAAATATAAAGGGGAAAAGAAATTACAAGAGACAGAATCAGGAAATAAAGAAACATGGGAAACGAACAAGAATAAAAAGAAATAGCTTGTTTGAAAGACATAGAGACAATGGTTGAAAATATAATTAAGGGAGAGGATTCTGCAAGGTGACAAGGGATTGCATAAATATATTAGAAATAATAAACTATGTAGAAAATAGGAGGATATATGCTATTAAAGTGGAAGATGAAACTGGTATTGTTAATCAACAGAATGTCTGTTAACAGTCAAACCAAATATAGAGATATGAAAATATGAAAACATGTATACTTAATGACATTATATATAATTGACATGAATGATACGAAGGATAGAGATATCAAAATATTTATATTAATGTATATAAGGGTCTATAAAATATAATTGTAATGAATAATGAGAAGGACTGTAAGTAGATGAACATTAGTTTCTAGGATGAATTTGAATTATTAATTATTTTCTTTCTTTTTTTCATTGAAATTTAAAGTATTTTAGAGGTAATCTAAGGTGGAAGTACCATGCAGAATCTGATTGAAAAGGGTTTTATGGTATAATATAGTTATTAGGAGATGAATGTTATAATTGTTTAAGGGGACAATTTAAAAGCAGAATGTTTAATGGGATTTGAAAGGGAATTAACTATAAGTTATGTAGGTGACACACTCTAAATGGTAATTATAGGGGAAACCTTGTTTTGTAATATCTGAAATGTGGAGGCATTTTTTGAGAAATGATGATATAAGAATATGTAGTGAAATTTTAAACAGGACAGATAAAAGTATAAGTGTAATGACTGTGAAGATATGGAAATTTTGAAAAGGAAATGAAATAGATCTAGAAATGAATGAGAAAACTATAAAATAAGCCCGAGGGAGGTATTTGAGTAAAGACAAATAGAGAACATATAAAGTAGTGATAAGATAAGAAACTGAATGTGAAAAATGAATATGTAACTGAAATTACATCTGTATGGATATGTGAAAACCTGGAACCATGTTGTACACTAAAAAAAGATGTCCTATTTTTCTTTTTGTTTTGTGAAAACCCAAATAAAATTGTTTAAAAAAATAGTAATAAGATGCTTTGGGTGCAATTCTAAAACATCTGGAGGACCACTTGAGTATCATCGGCAATGACAAGATCATCATTGGTCAATCATTCCAAAAGCCAGCTTTATTTGGAGCAATTTACATCTTGCAACAATACCTGTAAAATTATTAAACAAGAACATCTGCCTATCTCAGGTCTTTGGAAAGGACTCAATAGGTGGATCAAAATGCCAAATCCAGTTTAAACATCTAGCTGATTGCGGGATCAACCATGATGATAAGAATGTTTTTCAACTGATGTTATTCTTGAGAAATACACTGGGACTGGGACCATAAAGAAATATCTGGAGCCACAGTTTTGCTTGTTTTTGCTCATTTTTAGTTTCCCATTTCCCAAACACAATGCATATTTCCACTGCAATTTATCTGTGTCTTTTGGAAACTTTTAAACTTTCTCCATGCTAAAAGAGACTGCAGCTACTGAGAGTCTACAAAACCCACTAATTCTATATTACTCTTATATTTTTGCTGCTAATCCATTTTTGCCAGCATGGATAACTTTCCTATATTAGATTTACAAGAGACTTGTTAAAGCTTTGAAGAATTTGAAACACAAAATTGTTAATAGTAAAAGGAAAGAATATAAAGTTGGTTTATTTGATCCAGGTTAAAATAGATGTGTTATTAACTCTGGTATTCTTTAATGGGCTTTTGCTGATGAGGAATGAAATGACAAGGCTTTAAGGGGATTTCTTTATAGGTAAGAGATGGAATATGGAAGAAAAGATCATTTGTGCATTTTAAGAGAAAGTGATAAGTTACTAAAATTGTTTATACTTCTGATGAAGGGGGAAGTAATTACTTTATATATTCTTGTTTCTTTTCTAACTTTCTGTTTTCTTATTTTCTGCACTTTTTAATCTTTTTCTTTTTATTCTTTTGGGTTTTTTAGTTTTTATCTTTTCATCTGTAATTTCTAATATTTTAAAAAGAAACTCTCCTGCTACTTTTTGGTAACTGTGCTTTCAGGTAGCTCTGGGGTCACAAAAGAAAGATCTACAGTTTGTATGCTACCCCAGACCCTTTAAGTCACCTGGCCCTGCCTTAACAAAGCAGTGTTTTATCATCAAAGACTCAACTGAATAATCCTGCTCTTGAGAATTACTGTCTCATCTAAGAGCCATGGTGGTGCAGTGGTTGGAATTCCCAACCTGGAATTCTAACATGATCAGTTCAAATGTTCATCAGAAACTACATGAGGTTATAGGAGTATCTTCTTCTCACTTTCAGCAGATCACATCTGATGCAAAAAGTCTCACAGGGAAATATAAATTTATATTCTGATTCTACAGTATTATACTTTATATTTATTTATTTTATTTATATTTATTGAATTTATATTGCTGCCTATTCACACATGTTGACTCAAGGAGGCTTACAGAATATCAAACCTCATTTAAAACAATAAAACTAATAAAAATATAAATAACTAATAACAAATATTCATTCTTCAGAAATGAACAAAGATTCCCTCTGCATCCAGTGGATGAATGTGTGACCATAACAATACATAATAATGTATTGAATTTATTGGTTTCTGAAATATATTTAGAACAAACACTGAAAATCTCCAAATTGAACGAGGGGAATAATCGCAGAACTCAAGTGGTTACTAAAAAAAAACCCAAGACAACAAGCATCCATTCACCATAAAAGATAACAAGCATTTTTGTTAATTTCACAAAACAGCCTCTTTGAACATCATGGAAATATTTCTGAAAATTAACAGGGAGAAGAATTTTTTTCTGAGAATTTATCTTTATTTATTTATTAATCCAATTTAAATTGCTGCCCATCTACCTTTATTATTTTTGTAAATAACTCACAATGGGAAACATAATTAATACCTCTTCCTCCTCTTATTTCTCCCACAGTAACAATCCTCTGAGATGGATAATGATTGGCCCAAAGTCACCCAGCTAGCTTTCATGGCTAATGCAATTTTAGAACTCACTGTTTTTTGCTTTCCAGCCCTGTGCCTTAATCATTAGACCAAACCAACTTTCAAAAAAATTCAAAATGTAGTGCTGCCATTCTGTGCTTTGGGGCACAAGAACAGTCAACAATTTCAGACTGACAAACAAAAATAATCAAATTGTCTGTCTATATCAGGGGTGTCGAAATCAAGACCAGGGACCAGTTCTGGCCTGTGCAGTACTTAGATCTAGCTCATAGGGCTGCCCTGAAAACAGGAAGGACTGGCCCATGGTGCCTCTGCCAGCAAAAAATCCATTTTCGCTGGCAGAGTTACAGAAGGCTGTCACAGATGAAAATGGAGCTTGGGAGCCTGTTTTCACTGGCAGAGCACTCAGATCATCACAGGCACCACCGACACGAGTGATGTTGAGCTGGCCATGCCTCCTGGCCATGCCTCCTGGCCATGCCCCCCCCCCCCGGTCCTCCCAAAGTCAAACACAACCCTGATGCGGCCCTCAATGAAATCGAGCTTGACACCCCTGCTCTATATGTTTAAATGTTCGCCCAGAAAGACTGATGGAATTCCTGCAAAATATATGGATAAATCATAGGCTCAAAGCTGATGTACTTTTTTCAACTTACTGTGCCAACTGAGAGCTTGTGAAACTTTATAAGAAGGACAATACTGTTGTACAGGGTGACAGATAATGAATAAGTATCAGTCAGTAATTCAGATTGACAAATAAGTACCCAGAAAAATAGAGGTAACAAAACCTCCTTTTTTAAACAGCACATACATAGCTGGCAAGTGACAAAAGCAAATTAAAGGGCAACAACAAGAGGCAGTAACAGCAGCCATAGAAAAAAGAAAATGATGGTAGCAGAAGAAGCAAAGTGGAGAAGTTGGAACAGGATGGTAGAGCAATGCGAGAGTCACAGGATAGCAAATGGAAAAGATATGGCGGATCGGTGTAGATGTATCTCTTTCAAGAGAAAAATTTAAGTCTATATTTTTGTACGAAAGTTCTGTGAGGGCCTGTTTGAATGCATGTACTCTCTTTTGCTCTAAACGGGTGTGCCTCTCAAAGCTTAATCTGCCACCTGGAGAGCCTCAGGACTAAGAACTTTGCTGTTTCAATTAAGCTGACTTACTAAGATGAAATATAAAGCTTTCAGACAATAATCTAGGGTTATATCTTCTTGTCAAGAATGTTTTTTTTTTGTTTCCTCATGGGACTTTTAGAAGATGATTGTGTTGTTCTTCAGTCAAGTCATGACTGAATCCACAACCGCATTAACCACAATATGTCAGCACTTCCCCCCATCTTCCATTATCTTCAGGAGATCTTCTAACCCAGGGATCCCCAACCTTTTCGACGCCGCGGCCCGGTTCCGGCGTCAGCTGGGCGCCGCCATTTTTTTTTATGAAAAATCACTTCCGGTGATGTCACCGGAAGCGATTTTTTCGTCAAAAAAAATGGCGGCGCCAGCGCTTCCGGTGAGCTTTTTCGGGTAGAAATGGCTTTCTACCTGGAAAAGCTCACCGGAAGCGCTGGCGCCGCCATCTTTTTTGACGAAAAATTGCTTTTTTTACCAAAAAAAGATGGCGGCGCCCAGCAACCAGCGGCCCGGTAAGGCTTGTTCCGCGGCCCGGTACCGGTCCGCGGACCGGCGGTTGGGGACCCCTGTTCTAACCCATGCCTACTACATCAATGACATTATCTAACCATCTCATCCTCTGCTGTGCCCTTCTCCTTTTGCCTTCTATCTTTTCCAACATCAGGAGCTTTTCTAATGGGTCTTCTCTTCTTATTTGGTGGTCAAAGTTTCAGTTTTGGTATCTGTTCTTCTGAAGAACAGTCAGGGTTGATTTCCTTTAGGATTGGCTGATTTGATCTCCCTGCAGTCCAAGGGACTCTCCAACACCACAGATTGAAAGCATCAATTCTTCGGTGCTCAGCCTTCTTAATGGTCCAAAAAATTCCTTCTACTTTAGTCTATGGAGATTCTCAGTCATCCAGGTCATGGTTGTCCCAAAGGTGCTTTTTCAGGAGGCAACTGGATGGCTCCAGGACCAGAAGCTTGGACGAGAAGCGAAATGTCTTCAAAACAAAGAACAAGGAAGTTCAGTTGCCTCCTGAAAAAGCACCTCTGGAACTTCTTTGTACTTTGTACTCTGAGAGTACAATCTGCTTCCAAAATGACTTAGGCTAATAGTGTATACAGTTGCAGGCAAGAAACTCTCATGTTAGTCTGAAATTTTCTGCTGTACATAGGCAAAGTGTAACCCACATTTAAAAGTATTTTCAAATACAAAAATACCAGAAAACCTGTGTGGCCATGTTTCTTACATGTATGCACAACCATATTACTTCATTTGTTTTCTGAAAAACTATAGGTCATTTCTTCACAACAGTTGAGAAATGCTGCACATTGCCACAGTTTGTGGATTCAGCAGAAGGAATTTCCAGCATATAACAAATGGAGAATCAAATCTGCTTGATTCTCCATAGAAGTAACAACTTCTCAGGAAGACATAATAACTTCGAGATGTTTAGGGGCTTTTTGATTAATTCAGTGGCAATAGAGGTACCAATTTGTGTTATTCCAGATGCTTTCTGACTAATTCCTGTTGCCAGAACACAAATGTGCATTTTAATTCAGACATTATATTGAAGAACAATTAAAAGGAAGACACTGAATACATTTATGGAATGTGAGCAATAAAGTGATTAGAAGTTTTAAAGTTCTAAACATTTTAATTTTCACATCTGTTTAAACTGAACACAGGTCTCATTTTGGTATTGATCTTATTGCGATTGCTATGATGGTTAATCTTTGACAGGAAAGGGACTGGGGCTACAACATCTGATTCTCTGGAATCTTTCAGTGGATGTTGATACTATTGTTATATATTTCTAGGATAGAAATTGAGATTACTATTCCATTTCTGACACCTGTCCAGTTATAAATGGGACACTTCTGTAGCACAACATTCTGAGTTCTGTATCTTTCTATTGTATCAGACCATTCAAAATCTAATAAAACAAGAGTAGGAATCAACAAGCCCATCACACAATTCTCATACAGATCCAGGTCCTAGCTCTCTAACAAAGTGCAAGTATAAATATAATTTGGGAAAAGTGAGATTGCCAATTCCTGAATAAGGATATCCAACTTTATTGCCCCTTTAATGCTTGAGTGTCCTCCTTGATGCATCTTTGTTACAGTGCACAAGTTAATTAAGTGACACTAATTGTCTCTACTCAGCTGCAATGAGATAGAAAAGAGGATTCTTTAATCTGAAGATGGAAGCAGGCAAGATGGGAAAAGGGAACCAGACAAGACTATTTTGAAAGAACAGTGGAGGTACCTACAACAGTCGGATCTGAGAAATGAGCTCATACAGTCTGATATGGGAAAGGAAAGAAATCCTACTTTTTCCCCCCTTAAAGAATAGAAGCTAGAATAAAGATTTAAAAAATAGTAAAAGCTTAAAGTCTGTAGAGATTTTCAGTCATCCAGGTCATGGTTGTCCCAAAGGTGCTTTTTCAGGAGGCAACTGGACTTTCTTGTTTTTTCTTTTGAAGACGTTTCGCTTCTTATCCAAGAAGTTTCTTCAGTTCCGACAAGATAGATAATCCTGCCATTCTCCACTATCCTGTCAGAGCTGAAGAAGCTTCTTGGATGAGAAGTGAATGTCTTCAAAAGAAAAAATAAGAAAGTCCAGTTGCCTCCTGAAAAACCGCCTTTGGGAATAGAAGCTTAAATTCTACAGAAGCTGTTCTTCATTATTACTAAGGCTATCTCATCTCTGCAGTAACTTTCAGTTTATCCTTGCATGGGAATTGGAACCTTTAAATAAGATTAATTGCAGTGGCTTGGATATAAATTGACTTGTAATTATTTGTTTTTCTGGAAGCTTCCAAATATCTGAAGATAGTTCAGGTACTCTAGTTAATTATACAGTGAATTATCTTACAACTTGGGAATGTTCTAATTTTATGTTGACGCTATGCTTGTTTTGCCACTAAATTGCCAGTTCATGAAAATTTTCATCTTTAAGAGTTTAAGTGGAAAATATTCTTCTTTGTCTGTACCTAGGTATGCCTTAAAATATCTCGGAGGGCTTCTAAAGGAGCCTGCCCACAGGTGTGTACAATAAAGTACTGCTTTCTATGGAAGCCCCCCTAAAAAGTGTACTTTGCATGGAAAAGATTCCAGATTGAAATCCTTATCTGAGACTTTGGAAAACTGTTTCTATACTGGACTTTATGGACAAATAATCTGATCTGATGGAATCATCTCCTTATGAACATTGCAGATTCTATGTCGTGATTACTTTTCTTTTGCATCTTCTCCTAGCTGTTTGAGTGGGTAGTGGAATCTGTTTCTGACAGGCAGTACTCTGATCAGTGAAGGGAATGAGAGTACAGAACGATGAAATATTTTTCTGCTATATACTTTCCCTATTGCCAGTCTTTGTAAGGCCCAAAGTCAGTCAATTGTTACATCTTCCCATTTTTATCCCAGCCCTAAATGGCTGGTCTTTTGAAAAATATCAAAATCTTCTGAGTAATGAAGGATAGGTGAATTATAATAAAATCTTTTTACAAGGAATGGGATACTTTTTTTTTTCACTCTGGAAAATCTGCAGAATCTGCCTTTGCATTTACCATTATGTTTTGGGGGGCTGTATAAAAAGACGTATAAACATGACATGCTTAGTGTCATAATTCTGATCTAATTATCGGGTTATCTAATCTGACATGGTCCCTAAATCCTACTCTGAATAAAGATATGTTTTAAGAAAAGAGGAATATCTTGCAACATTAATTGCAAGTGGTGAAATATCACAAAGTTATGGGGATTTTCATGGGAAAATTCAATTACATAAATCACAATGAAAAAAGCAAATAAAACAATGTCTGTGCTATCAAAAGAGATGCTGAGCAGATTTGATTGGCCATATATGAAAAAACTAGGGGTTCCTGAAATCTGTGTAATCTCACAGATATCAAATGAGCAAATATTAAATTAGAGCTAGTCATATTAAGTTTGGAGCATGCAAAGAAATGCAGTTACTTCTTTGAAAGAACACAACCAATGTAAGAGTGAGGAAGTCAAGTTGAAATCATACCTCACAGAGCAATAGAGTACAATCTTTTGCCTATATAAAATAGTTTAAAAATGAGCCAATCAACTAATATATATTTATAGCCAATCTAAAAATTCTGAATCATGCCGTTTTAAAGAAAACGGCTTCATGCAAATGGGATAGCAACAGTCTCCAAATTAGAAATCTACCTAGAGTTCAGGAGATGTTGTTTTTAGGTCTTATTATTGGATATTGTTTCTTTAAAAAATCTTGTCCACCTTTTATTTTATTTATTTTTTTATCCAAGCAAGCTAAAAGATTAATAGATTAATAGAAGTGTGTTCAGGAAGGGCTTTTTGTCCACTTTTTTAAAGAGTGAAGAACAGAATTGGTGCTTATTATGATCTCTCTGTCTTTGGATTTCTACACATTTTGTTTCACATTGATGATTCTTCTATAAAAAGTCCTTACATCTAAAAAATATCCAAGTTACCCAGAAGCTTGCTCTTCCTGAGACCATCATCTGTGAACTATCCTTAAATATCACAATTTGATTCTTACTATGTTACAGAGCACCTGATTATGACATCGAACATGTAAACAAGCTAAATACACTACTAACATGGGCAGCATCCTGCCCATACCCTTTTATCTTTCTTGGTGATTTCAATCTATCTCATATTGACTGGACCCTAAATGAATGTACAACTGAAACCATACACACAACTTTCTACAATGCTGTTACAAATCTGGGACTGGAACAACTAGTAACCAACAACACTAGACTAATCAACTGCCTCGATCTCATCTTCTGCAATAGTTTGAATTTAATTTATGGAATACAAACTAAAGAACCCTTTTCCAGCAGTGACCACAATATGATTGACTTTTGTCTCAACATACGTCCACACAAAAACCACCACAATGACGTAATCCCCAATTATAACTTCAAAAAAGGCAACTATGTTCTTATAGACAACGATCTCTCATCCCTTGATTGGCAATCTCTATTCACTGGATGCAATACTGTTGAAGACCATTACAACATATTTTTTACTTGAGGTCAAAAGAGTCATCAAACTATATGTACCAACAACAACTCCCAAAACAAAACAAAAAAACAGATTACCCATAACAATAAGGAAATTACCCATAACAATAAGGAAATCCAAAAAGAGATCACTCTGGCGGAAAAACAAATCTGGTCACGTTGCCAATTTCAAAAGCGGATACAAAAATTTATGCCACCAGATAAAGACTGAATGCACCAATTATCACATTAAACAAGAGGAAAACCTTCTAAGCACCAATTCCACCCGTGCTTTTTACAATTTTGTAAACAACAAACTAAAAGACTCAAGGTCCATCCCACCCCTGATAGGACCTAATGGTAAAGACTGCAACGACGACACCATTAAAGCCAACATCTTTAACACATTCTTCGGCTCAGTATTTGTAAACAGCAATGGATCATGCCCAGTATTTCCTAGCCGAACCACAGATAACTACAATGATCTAATACATATCGATTTTACAGAAGACAATGTTGAAAAAGCACTTCGCAATCTAAAACCATCTCTATCTATTAGACCGGATGGAATATGTGCCTACTTCTTAAAAAAGCTACCCACTGCCATAGCCAAACCTCTAAGCATAATCTTTGAAAAATCTTTCAGGACCAGCTCCTTGCCTAACCTATGGTCACAAGCCACGGTCATCCCCATCTTCAAAAAGGGAGACCCCAGCCTAGTTGAAAATTACAGACCAATCTCCTTATGCTGCGTCACCTGTAAAGTCATGGAATCAATTATTAACCAATCCATCATCCTCCACTTAGAGACAAACAACCTACTCTCCAATAAACAATTTGGTTTCAGAAAAAAACTATCCTGTAATCTGCAACTCTTACACTGCAAAAACATATGGATGACACAACTTGATCAGGGCAAAGCAATAGATGCAATCTACATAGACTTCTGTAAAGCCTTTGATTCAGTGGTACACGACAAACTACTCCTAAAAATAAAATCCTATGGTATCTCTGGACAACTGCATAACTGGATAGAAGCATTCCTGTCAAACAGACAACAAATGGTCAAAATTGGGAGTGTCCTATCAAATTCTGTACCTGTCAGTAGTGGTGTCCCCCAAGGCAGTGTTCTAGGACCAACTCTCTTCATACTCTACATAAATGACCTCTGTGATCATATTAAGAGCAACTGCATTCTTTTCGCTGATGATGTAAAGCTGTTCAATACCACAGACAATACTGCTACCCTTCAAAAAGACCTTGACTATGTATCAGAATGGTCAAACAAATGGCAACTTCAAATCTCAACAAATAAATACTCTGTCTTACATATTGGCAAAAAAAAAAAAAAAAAAACAGAAAATAAAATACAAGCTGAATAGTCAAGATCTTGTTGATGATCCAAGCTCTGTAAAGGACCTTGGAGTACTCACCTCTAATGATCTAAGTGCTAGAGCCGACTGCAACTACATAGCCAAAAAGGCATTAAGAGTTGTTAACCTAATCCTACGTAGCTTTTTCTCTGGTAATATCACACTACTAACTAGAGCATACAAAACATTTGCTAGACCAATACTCGAATACAGCTCATCAGTCTGGAACCCACATTACGTATCTGATATTAGCACAATTGAGAAAGTCCAGAAATATTTCACAAGAAGAGTTCTCCACTCCTCTATTCGTTGTAGAATACCTTATGCCAGCAGACTTGAAATTCTAGATCTAGAAAACCTTGAATTACGCCGTCTTCGGTCTGATTTAAGTATGGTATATAAAATCATACATTGCAATGTCCTACCTGTCAATGAATACTTCAGCTTCAACCATAACAACACAAGAGCACACAATAGATACAAACTCAAGGTTAACCGCACCAAACTTGATTGCAGGAAATACGACTTCAGCAACAGAGTGGTCAATGTCTGGAATACTCTACCCGACTCTGTAGTTTCTTCCCCAAACCCCCAAAACTTTAAACTTAGACTGTCTACTATTGACCTCACCCCTTTCCTAAGAGGTCTCTAGGGGGCGTGCATAAGCGCACCAACGTGCCTACCGTCCCTGTCCTATTGTTTCTTTTATTTTTATTTTATTTTTCTTATATGTACCCATTTCATGTATTCATAACTATATATACACTTATACTTATTATCTTGTAAACAATTGACAAATCAAATAAATAAATAAATAAATAAATAAATAAATAAATAAATAAATAAATAAATAAATAAATAAATAAATAAATAATGCAGGAAGGCTAATATTGATCACCTGGAAGATCTTCCTCAATTTCTACATAAGGGTTTCTAGCAGTTCCTTACATCATTGCAATGCGACATTTCTAATCTAAATTAGATGTATTTTTGACAAAGTATGTTGGTCTTCCAAAGGGTATGTCGGTCTTAAGATAAGTCTTCCAAAATTCAGGCCACTCAGTAGATTGCATCCATTAAACCAACTTAAAAGATTTACAGGCCAGCTATGATCAGCAAAAGGAATGAAAGTATCATGTATGTATTAAAAATGGTCCTGCATTCAAAGAATCACTAGATTGAATCAAATATTTATAATTTGGGGAAATGATACTTATTTTATTTCAGGAGATGTAAAAATAAACAGAAGAAAAAAAGAAAGTAGAGGAAACTGTAAAAATATTTCCATGGCATATGGCAGGGTGTCAAACTCAAGACCCACAGACTGGATCCGGCCCATGTGATGCTTAGATCTGGCCAGCGAGGCCACCCTGGAAACAGCGAAGGACTGGCCCATAGTACCTCTGCCCTCCCAAGCTCCATTTTTGGCTGCAACAGCCTCCTACAACTCTCTGCCAGCGAAAATGGAGCTCGGGAGGGTTAGGGTACAGTCCTCGCAAGCTCCATTTTCGCTGGCAGAGCACTCAGGCCGCCACAGGCATCCCTGACACGGGTGATGTCAAGCTGGCTATGCCCACCCTGGCCATGCCTACCCTGGTCACATCCACCTGGCCCCTCGAGGTCAAACACAGCCCTGATGTGGCCTTCAATGAAATCAAGTTTGACACCCCTAGCATATGGCTACTTGAAAACCTTTCTTAAAAACATATACAATTATTGAGTCATTTATTCAAAGTGATTGTCCAAAATAAGCCATATCCATATGGTACTCTATGGTATATGGATAGTACATATAGTACAGATTATGTAGTAGTATATCTAGTGCAGATAAAATAGCGCTTAGTGCAGATATTGTGGTTTGCCAGCAGCCTGTGCATACGGCAGCAGAATCGGACAGTGGGGAAGAACAGGGACCAGTCCGAGAATCTGGGGAGGACTCGGATGAGGGTCCTGCATCTGATATAGAGATGGGCCAGGACCATCTGGGAGTTATGTGCTGACTCCGGAGCCTCCAGAATCTGGCAGCAGCAAGGCAGAGGAACAAGGGGAGCCTATTCCCAGTGCGTGTGTGCACAGAGCTGCCAGAAGGCAAGAACAGCTAAGACAAAAGGGGCGACTCAGGAGTAAGGTTTGGAGGTGATTTCCCTCCCCTAAGGTATAAAGGAAGTGCAAAGGTATTGAAACCTTTGCAGGAAGCAAAGTCGTTTGCTCTGTTCAGATTAAACCTTGAAACTTTGTGTGGACTTTGTACTTTGGTTGGTTTTTTTACAGTTAATTTGGTACTTTAGTTGTTGGCAGCAACTCAAAGGAGATAAAGGTGGGTGCTTATCTTGAGAGACTGTTTGGGACTCATTACGGGCTGGGAATGAACATAATTTCCAGTGTTGACAAAGATCAGACAGAGAGATATTTGGACAGGCTTTCAAAATTTATATCAATCTTTCAAGGCTGGCCGGATCAAGAAACAGGTAGCACAAGGATTCCAGAAATATTACTTTATTTGGGTAGGGCATGACCAAATTTTGAAAGCCTATCAGTTTCTCTCTGTCTCATCTTATATTAAACAAAATCACAACAAGATTATTTTGAGTTCCTTCTTCCTTCTATCTCAAGATTGTGTACTATTTGGTCCAACTCTACTCACAGTATCTTTTTCATATTTTCCCAAGATTAAATTCCTCATTCATTCATTCATCCATCATATGGCATATCATGCATGGACTAGCAAGATTAGTAAAATCTTGCCTAGATATCCTCTAGATTAGTAAAACACAATAAAATATAAATATTAAAAAGATCTATTTTCAAATATCAATGTCTAGGCCATATAACCACTACATTCCTTTATAAATATTCATAAGGCTATTATTATTAATACCCATGAAACAATTTGATTTATCCCCAAAGACAAAGCATCTTACCTTTTTTAAGATGCGGGATCCATAGGTGAATATGTAAAGATAAAATGTAAATCTCCACCTGCAAATAATATAAAATAGAGAATCTTAACATCCTTGTGGTAAGAATACTTGAGAATTCAAAATGCAGAACAATGTAGAAATGTCCACAATAGTGTATTCCAAAGTGCTCCACGCGTTGCATCGAACAGTATGCTGATTATCAGAAACATGTATCAATAAACAAGAGGAACCAAGTTTGTTTGGATACCAACTAAATGCAGAATACAGGATTTCATTCTCCAACAAAGCACTGTTTCATAACCAAAATAAAATGCATTTAAGTGAGGTCAACCTAAGTTTGTGTTTTCTGTTAACAAAGTGGCCTAAAATAGCCTATCCTAGGTCAGTATAGTATTTGTTAAAAGCTTTGGCCTTCAGCTTCCAGTTTTTATAAATCACCATGGTCAAAGGCCACAACAATTTTGGGAATATGCCCAAAAGCAAGTAACCAGGAGCAACATGTCTCATATATTCATATCTACCATCTCGCTGGTTAGGTTACATTTATTGTTTTTCTCAGCGGGAATGGCAATTGAAAAACTAACATTTCCTCTCATACAAAAGAATTCCTGGAGTCAAGGTTCCATGTACACAACAAACCACATTCACAAGAACATCAACTGACCTAGTTTTAAGAGGAAACCATGAGTCATGTTGCTGATTTTGAATTATCAGTCCATTGGGCCTGGGGTATAAGCCAGTATTGACTAACTTTATATAGTACTTGGGGGAGAGGGGAGAAAGAGCAGCATGGGAAAACCTGCCTCATATTAGACAAAAGGGGGAAAGGGGGAATGTTAATAAGCTAGCATTTAGATGAACTGGAAGAGGCAAGAAAGTTTATTTTGTCTAATAAAAAAAAAATCTGGATTGCACCACATGATCCTGAGCACACTAATTCAACCTAATGATGTGTGTGTAATTATTATAACCACCTTGCATTTTAGCAGTGACACCATCTTAGAGGAAAAAACTGAGAAATCTGCTTATCATTCAAAGCGTTGTTGTTTTATCACTGATGTTAAGACATTTGCCTCCACAATAATCTTTGTGACTGCAATTGTTGTGGTAATTCCCCGTTATGAGAATGAGTGCGCACAGGGAGACATTCTTTTCCTCTCACTCTTCAGTCTGCCAGTCACTCATCAAAGTAAGTCACTTAACAGATTTTGTCACTCTCTTTCCAGCCATGCAACTGCCAATATTTATGGGGAAGAACAAAAGCAGGCTAAAACAGTTTTCAACAATACAGTGTTTAGTTCAATAAAACACCACATTACATTGCACATATACTACACCACAGTGGTGGGATTCAGCTTTTTTTTACCACCAGTTCTGTGGGTGTGGCTTGGTGGGTACGCTTAGCGCATGCATGCACCAAAACATGCTTTGCGTGCATTCAGAGGGTTTGCTACCGATGTTCTCCTGCAATCCTGCACTCTCCTTGTGTCTTCAACAGTTGTCGCACAGCAATCCGCTGTGCCGCACAAAGCAGCTGAGCTTAAAAACCAGGAAATAGAGGTCTGTAAAAAGCTGGGGCGGGCAGGTGGGCCCAGCAGCTGACTGTTGGAGCAAACCGACTGGCTCAAGATGATCCTTGGAGCTACCGGTTCAGCCGAACTGGGCCGAACCGGTAGAATACCACCCCTGCCACACCAATACATTACATCACCATTGGTTCTTGAGAAGAACCTAATACATATGAAGGTCAACACCAGTTAAAGAAACTGTCAGCTGTGATCTGAACAGATATCTGTGCATTTTACAGTTGGACAGTATCAAGCATGGACATGATAAAAATGTGGTTAGTAAAGAACACACCCAAAGACTGAGAAAAGTGCTACACACACGATTAAATGGTGGAAACAGCATCAAAATCATCAATACCTGGGCCAGTGAAGCTAGATACTGCTGGAACAAGCAAGTAAATAATAATACTTTATTTGCGGTCACAGACCAAAACACAAGTACAACAAAAGAAGAACATGGGAAAATTAATCATGAACAATTGGTCACCAAAAACTTGACTAAGGGGAATTATAGCGTTCTCCTCTGATGGTTACAGCTCTTAAAAAAAATATGGAAACCAAAGAAGTGATATATGAGGAGCCATCCCCTAGACAATATAAGAACAAATTACTAACATTGGGTCTAGCAGGGTCTGTTTCAAGGAGAGACAGTAACTTAGATCTGTCTGCATTATACATAGGGCAATATAAAAGGACATGCTCCACAGTTTCAACCTCAGCTCTGTCACAGGGGCATAGCCGCTCGTTAATCGGGAGCCTCTTAAATCGCCCATCCAGTAGTGCTGAGGGCAAAACATTAAAGCGAGCTAGGGAGAAAGTTCTTCTATACTTGGGAATGGTTAGAGTGTAAAAATAGGAAGCCATCCTCAGTCTATAATTATTAAATTGGCTGAAGATCAGAGGGGAGCAAGTTTTATTAGCTCTGGCTCGTAGATATTGCAAGTCAATGTCCACAAGCCGTTGGACTACCCTAAATTGGGCGTCCTTAAGACGATAATCTCCCAGGGCATCCCACGTAAAAACCTACCAGGTATAATTTCTTCATCAGCTCCCACTCCCAATGAGAAATATGAGAGTCAGCAAATGCCAGGGAGATGTAGCTACCAGGAACTGCCAGAAAGAGCACCCAAAACCACCATTTAAAGGTGTTAATCCACGCCATACATTCGACTGATCGAGTGCCTGGTTCCAGGTACATCAGAGCAAAACTAACACAAGGAGGAAGACCTAGAAGTTTTCTAAAAAAGACAGCCTGGGTTCTTTCAATACAATCCTTGAAGCCCCATATCCATATGGGAATTCCGTAAATAGTTTGAGCCAAAGTTTTGGCTTTGTAAATACGCAGAGCAGAAGGAATAAACTGGCCTCCTTGGGTATAAAAAAATCTTAAAATCTGCTGGTGGCTACAGGAGGCTGAATTCAGCACCTGGGTTCGATGTCTAGTCCAAGCACCGGTGTTCTGAAATTGAATACCTAAATACTTAAAATGGAAAACCTGCTTAACAGCATTACCATTGATAGCCCAGTTATACAATTTCCGGGCTCTAGAGAACACCAATAATTTGGATTTGTCGTAATTAATAAGACAAGTGGTTCTCAGCACAGTAGGACCTGAATGCAGAAAATAATCTTTTCAGACCTGGCCTTGACAATGAAAGGAGGGCCGCATCGTCAGCATAAAGGAGAAGTGGGATCTTTGTAGTTGACAACTTTGGGGCATGGGACTCAATACGTCCAATGTGAAAGGCCAAGTCAGATAAGAATAAATTAAACAAAAGAGGAGCAAGAACACAATCCTGCCTTACTCCGTTCTTAATTGGGATAGGATTTGAAAGTTCTCCCTGCAGACCACACCTGACCTGACTAGAGGTCTGGTTGTACAAGGATCTAATTAGGAACAGAAGACGTCTATCGATAAAACTTTTGAGCAGTTTTGACCACAACAGTCCCCTAGGGACTGAGTCAAATGCTGACTTTAGGTCGATAAAAGTAGTAAAAAGTTTGCCACCTGGTATGGTAGTATATTTATCGACCAAGTGCACTAAGACAAAGCAGTGGTCCAGTGTGGCACAGCCTGCTTTAAACCCAATCTGTTCAACACCAATAATATTGGACTCCTCAACCCAAGTGTGGAGTCTATGTTGGAGATATTTAGCATACAGTTTCCCAATGATGGAGAACAGGCTTATGAGGCGATAGTCGGCTGGATTGTTCCTATTTCCTCGTTTAAAAACTGGAACAATAATTGCTAAGCTCCAGGAGGTAGGGATCCTGCCAGAGGTATTGATATGCGTGAAGAGTCTTGCTAAGAGAGGAATCCACCACTCAGGATTGGATTTTAGCAGATCAGGGGGTATAGCATCAGGGCCAGGGGCTTTGCCTGACTTGAGTTCGGAGATAAGCTTGGTAATCTCAGCATGAGTCACGGGTTGCCAGTCAGGAACTGCAGGAGGCAGCTGTGGCCCAAGCATGGTTGAACTTGTTGACACCTGGAAAATTGCCAAGAAATGGTTTTCCCAATCTCTGTTGGAAATACAGCAGAGAGGGAGTTCTTGATGACCTGGCAAGGAGCTGGCAACAATTTGCCAAAATAATCGAGTGTTCTTCTGCTGGATGGAGAGAAGTAGATCCCACTTCTCTCTCTCGCTTTAGCTTTCTTTTTCTTAGCAATTAGTCCTTTATACTCCCGCTTCAAGCGATAGTAGTCCTCTGGTGGGCATTTATCACCTTGATTACAATAGAGCAAATAAACCTGATTAATCTGGTACCTGAGCATCAGGCACTCTTTGTCAAACCAAGAATTACTTCTTGAATGATATGGACCACTTGGCCTACAGACGGCTCCTAGCTCCCTTTGAACACTATTAATTAGTGATTCAAAGGCCGAGATTGTCCCTGGGCCACTACTTGTTAGGGCCTTATTATATAGGCTGAGACACTCCAGAGATGATAAAAAGGAGTGGAACTTTCTTTCAGTATTAGAAGACCATTTGATCCTCCTTGTATATGAGGCCACATAGGGATCTAATATCTGGGGACACCTAGGGAGATGTATATTTGAGGAAAGCCCAATGATTGTAACCAGGGGGTAGTGGTCGCTCTCCGTAAGGCAGTCCACATAAAAAGCACGGACTGCCTTTCTAAGAAGCTGGGATACCAGCACAAAATCAATAACACTATTTCCACGTGAGGAACTAAAAGTAAACTCACCAGCTAGATCACCTAGGGTACTCCCATTAAGAATTATCTTATTGTGTTGGGCTGCTAAAAGGGCTAACTGAATGCCAGCAAAATTTGTTAATTCATCCTTAGAATGTCTGGCTGAAATCAGGTGTCCTATGGCCTGGAGGGTTTCTTGGGAGTAGAGCGCCTCAATCGATGGGGGAACTTGGCCTCCCAATCGGGCATTAAAGTCGCCCCCTATAAGGATGAGCAGCGCTGGGAATTTAGTTTCCATACAAGTAATGTAATTGTCCAGCACGCCCCATTGAGCCTTAGTATCAGCTTGCCTCATCGTCAGGGGAAGATAAACGTTGAACACTAACAATTTGCTGCGTCCTGTCTTAATTAGGAGCGCCATAGCTAAAGAGCCACAGGGGGGCAGCTCCACTGTCTCCACTTTCAAAGAAGTAGAGACCAAGCAAGCTAGACCACCCTTAGGCCTTCCTGTCGTAGATTGTCTGGTGGCAGCCAAGGAAATGACCGTAAACCCTATAAGGGATATCTTATCGCATGCCCAGGTCTCCTGAAGCAGGACCACATCAAATGAGCGAATATAGTTGGCGAATGCTGTGGTACCATACCTTCTCCCCCAACCTGCTATGTTCCACGAAAGGCACTTAAGTGTGCAGGTTTTTTTTTTTTTTGCCAGATTTAATAATCATTCTGTGTGATTAATTTTTCCCAGAGCACCCTTCGGATCCGAAAAGGTTGAGAACCACTGCTCTACTTAAAAGAACCACACCAAGAAATCTTGAAAATTAGAGATGAATGTAATCCCTGCTCCTCCTAACACCTTTATTGAAAATCTGCAATCAGGATTAAGACTGCAGCATAGCAGAGAGCTGCAAAAGATAAGACATTATTTCCTCTTAAGGTCTACTTAAGACTTTAATAAGTACAGCTAAGAAGTAATTTTGAATGCAACCAATCTTGAGCAACCAATTAATTCTATAATTATTTATTTTTCTGGGAAAAGAAGGAAACCATTCTTATCTGCCATTTTTCTGTAAATAATAGGATTAAGATTCTGAATTTAAGATTGATCAAAAGAAATTAAGAAACAAGGGCAAACCCAACACATCATATAAAAGATCCAAGACTACAATTCCTGAAAAATTTATTTAGATCTTATCTTTATTTAGATAGTACCTACATGAGGAGAAAACTATGAAATATAACTTACTCTGATATTCCTCTTTCTTTGCTGATAGTATAGCTTCAGTTCACTAGCACAGTTTTACTTTTGAATAGTACATTTAAAAGGGATCAGTTTTTTGTTCATCAGCAGGAATTAAAATTCCTTAATATTTTGATAACCTACTAGATATATAAAATCTGATTTTTCAGATTAAAGTACTTGACAGGCCTTTTTGACAGAACATGAGAAATATTACTGCAGAAGGATTATTCTAATCCAAGTATTTAAAGCAATACACACAAAGCAGTTGGAAATCTTCATTGTGTGTCTATTTGATTTCCTAGCTGGATGAACTCTGACAAAAAATATCAATATTTAATGGTCATGGTATTACTTGAGATGAATGCTTACCTAACTCTGCATGATTCCTATGCAGCTTTGAGAACATCTGAGTGTAATTTACTAAAAAAAAACCACCCACTCCCCATTTTCCTATGCTAAAAGCCATAAATACAAAATGACTGGACAGGTGGACCAAAAACAAAGATATATGCTGACTAAGCAAGAATGCAAGTAGCTTTGAATTTTGTTCACTGTTGTATCATTCTTTTGTTGAACGGCTGTCAGCGTTCGGAAGAGAGCAATTCAAGTTTCATAAAAATTTGTATTGCTGTTCTAGGAAAGATTCTGCTGCATCTTTGGCTTGCAGAAAATATGCAAGAAAACAGCTGGCCTGGGATGTCCTTTGCCACAACTCCATCATCCTCAGATTAGAGCATTTCACTTGTAATGTTTCAGGTAAGAGCTTCCAGAAGACAAAAGGAGCATTTCTATATTGCCAGCTGTAACGAGCTGCTATTGTAGCAGTATTGTTTCAATTTCAACCAAAATTGTAGACAATTCTCATCATACAGTTATGGCAATAGACATATGCGAAAGAAAGTTTATTCTTGCTTTATTTCCTCTAGTGCAGGGGTGTCAAACTCAAGGTCTGCAGGCCAGTGCTTAAATCTGGCCTGTGGGGCCAGCCTGGAAATATCAAAGGACTGGCCCACAGTGCCTCTCCAGCAGCACTCTGCCAGCTGAAAATGGGCGTTGGTTCTTACCTGATACGCCTCTTCTCGTGGAACTGCGTAGAGCATCCAGAGAGTGGGAGGTGCTCCAGTCTCATGTCGTACAGACTGAGCTATAATTGAGGGAACGCCCCCCTCCTCCACGTGACTCCTCTTGCGTTCCCCCAGTTTTACGAAGACGAGAGGACAAGAACCATCCTCTAACTTAACTAGAAAAAACAACTCTCAACAACAATAAACAAGATCATTGGCCGAAACAGGATTCCCTACCAGACGGAATAAGAAGGGTGGGGCTGGATGCTCTACGCAGTTCCACGAGAAGAGGCGTATCAGGTAAGAACCAACGCCCATTCTCCGTAGAACTGCTGCGAGCATCCAGAGAGTGGGACATACCAAAGCATGTTGTCCTACGGGCGGGACTCCGTCTGGGTCGGAATCTCCTCTGGCTCTCTCACCACCTGTTGAAGGACTCGCCTACCAAAGGATGCCTCAGCGGAGGCATAAGTGTCAATTCTGTAGTGTCGTATAAAGGGAGATGGGGAAGCCCAGGTGGCCGCCCTACAGATGTCATGGATGGAAGCCTGGGTGGCCCAGGCTACCGAAGTAACCGCACTCCTGGTAGAGTGAGCAGTTATCCCACTAGGAACCGGCAGAGCTTGGGCCAAATAGGCCTTAGAAATGGTAGCCCTGATCCAGCGGCCTACAGTAGACGGGGAGACTTTGCAACCCAGCGTGTTCGGCTGAAAGGAAAGGAAAAGTGACTCAGACTTTCTGATAGGCTGAGTTCGATGGATGTATATACGGAGAGCTCTGCGCACATCGAAGGTGTGCCACTGCCGTTCCTTCTCCCGCACAAGCTTTGGACAAAAGTTAGGTAGGACCAATTCCTGTGCTCTATGAAAGGCCGAATTGATCTTTGGCATAAAGACAGGGTCAGGCCTTAAAATCACCCGATCAGGATGGAAAATGCACAGGTCCTTTCTGACGGATAGAGCTGCAATTTCAGATATCCTTCTTGCTGAAGTGATTGCCATGAGGAACACCACTTTAAGGGTGAGATACTGAAGCGACGTCTCCCTGAGAGGCTCGAAGGGAGGCTTGGTCAATGCCGTCAAGACCTTATTAAGGTCCCAAGTCGGGTATCTATGAACCATTGGGGGGCGTAGGTTGGAAGCTCCCCTGAGAAAGGCCCTGATACGAGGATGGTGGGAGAGTGGTGCAGACGAGTCGCCAGGAACCACCGTTGAAAGAGCCGAGACCTGCCTTCTCAGAGTGTTGGGGGAAAGACCCTTGTCCAGGCCGTCTTGCAGGAAAGCCAGAACCTGCGCAACGGAAGGGGAGAGCGGATTGATAGAAGATTGACGACACCATTTGGAAAAACTGTTCCAGGTTGCATTATAAATGTGAGTGGTGGAAGGGCGCCTAGCTGCCATAATGGTAGTGATGACCTGGGCCGAAAGACCCTCTGCCTTTAGTTTTTCCCGCTCAACCTCCAAACGGCTAACTGAAGCCACTGTGGATCTGGGTGGAGGAGAGGGCCTTGGGACAGGGAGATTTTGTCCCGTGGAATCCTCCATGGAGGGGCCACCGACAGGTCGCGAAGGTCCGTGAACCACGGTCTCCTGGGCCAATACGGTGCTACCAGGAGAATCTCCGCCTTCTCTAGAACCAGTTTCCGAATCACCTTGGGGATTAACGGGAGAGGAGGAAAGGCATACAGAAGACCGGGAGGCCAGGGGCAACGCAGGGCATCGTAATTCTCTGCTCCGTTGGTGGGGTATCGGGAAAAAAACCTTGGCGTCTGAGCGTTGTGCGGAGAAGCGAATAGGTCTACCAGAGGCCGGCCGAAGATGGTCGCAGCCTCCTTGAACAGAAGAGGATGAAGGCGCCATTCCGCTTGGTCCAACACGGCCCTGCTGAGCCAATCCGCGTGCACGTTCGAGGCTCCCGAAATGTGCTCTGCTCTGATGGATAGAAGATGTGTTTCTGACCATCGACACAGACGCTCGGCCTCCCTCATAAGGCGAAGAGAGTGAGTGCCCCCTTGGCGGTTGATATGCGCCTTGGTTGTGGTGTTGTCGGTGAGGACTAGTACGTGGTTTTTTTGTACCTGTGGTAGGAAGGCCTTCAGAGCCAAGTACACCGCGTGAAGCTCCAACCAATTGATGCTGCAACGCTGTTCGGTGGCCGACCAAATGCCCTGGGCCGAAAGGGAGTGCAGGTGTGCTCCCCATCCTGAAAGACTTGCATCTGTAGTGAGCGTGACTCTTGGAGGATCCTTGAATAGATGGCCCTTGTTGATGGAAGGTCTTGTCCAGCATAGAAGGGAGGCGAGGACTCTTGGAGGGACCTTCACCCTGATGTTGGAGTTGCTCCGTCCGGAACGTTGATACGGCAGAAGGAACCACTGCAACGATCTAGAATGCAAACGTGCCCATGGAATAATGGAAATGCAGGAAACAAGCTTCCCCAGTAGCTTGGATAAATCAAGCAAGGAGGCCCTACCAGACTGCCTAATGATCCAGATGGAGGCTTGTATGCTGATGAACCTATCGTGGGAAAGGAAAACCTTCTCCCTAACCAAATCAATGATGGCTCCCAAATGGGCTATACGGGTGGAAGGAGTGAGCTGACTCTTCTCCCAGTTCACAAGGAAACCGTGGGCCTGTAACACCGAAAGGGTGGTGGCAGTGTCACGTGTAGCCTGGGTTCGATTGGGCGAAACAATTAAAATATCCTCAAGATAACAATGAACTCGGATTGGGAAATGCCTGAGGTGGGCCGCTAGAGCTGCTAGCACCTTAATAAAGGTCCTTGGGGCCGAAACCAGGCCAAAGGGAAGGGCCACATACTGAAAATGCTGATGATTATAACAAAACCTCAAATATTTGGAGTGCGAGGGGAGAATAGGAATATGGAGATAAGCCTCGGACAAATCTACTGAAGTCATCCAGTCTCCCTTTCTGATACTCTGTAAAATGGATTGAAGGGTATGCATTTTAAATCTATGCCGGACAATAAATCGATTGAGCCTCTTCAAATCCAAAATGGGCCTCCAGCCTCCAGAATGCTTAGGGACTAAGAAGAGGAGGGAGTAGAACCCCTCTCCCCGCTCCGAGGCAGGTACAGGCTGGATAGCCCTAATATCTGTAAGATGCTGGATAGCTGATGACATAAGCGCCCGCTTAGCCGGGTCTCTGGATAGGGGAGAAACCATAAAGTGATGTGGTGGTGGAGAATGAAATTGGAGGGAGAGACCGAATCTGACAGTGTCTGTGACCCAAGCATCCGAAGTGGATGTTACCCATTGGTCAGCAAAATGCCTAAGGCGACCACCAATGGGATAGGAGGCGGGAGGACTACCTGGGCCTTCGGGACACCCTGTTTCCTGAACCTCTGAAGGGCCTCCTGTAACTTCCTCCCCTCCTGCCTCTGTCACCTGAGTCGCCCCTGTCTTGATAGGTCGGTCGAAAGGACTGCGAGGCCTGATACCTAGGGGTGAAGGAATGCTGGAAGGAGGGACGAAAGGAGCCCCTCCGAAAGGGCTGGGACCCTCTGGCATCTGATTTACGAAAAATGGACGGGAGAAATTTCTTCTTATTGCGCGTCTCCATTAGCAATGGTTCTAAGGCAGGGCCGAATAGCTTTCCCCCCGAGATGGGTGCTGAGGCTAGCTTAGACTTGTTTTTCACATCGGCGTGCCATTGCCGGAGCCAGAGTAGCCGACGGGCAGCCACATGTGAGGATATGGCCCGGGCCGAGAACTTCACGGAGTGAAAAGTGGCGTCGGCTGCAAATTCCGCCGCGGCCATGAGCTTGGCAATGTCCTGCTGGGCTCTTGTGTTTGAAGCAGGGACATGCTGCTTTAGTTGTTTAAGCCACCTTATGGAAGAGCGGGTAAAAAAGGAGGCCGCTGTGGCCGATCTTATGGCCCAGGCATCTGATTGATGCGCTCGCCGGAGCACCAATTCCACCCGTTTATCTTCAGGTTTAAGCGCCTAGAGCGTCAGTGGGATTGGAAGAAGAAGAGGCCGATCTAACGATAGGGTCGTCTACCTCCGGAGTAGCCAGCATTGCTGAGAATTCCGGGTCGAGATTGAACAACCTCTTGTCCTGGTTGGAAGGAGCAGGAGAAGGGCCTGTCGACGCCAGCTGTCTTGCTACTAGATTGGAGAATATTGGGGGGGTAGGGATTACCTCAGTCTCAATGATAGGATGACTGAATATGGAGTCTTCTTGACCCCCCGGGGTAGCAGGAGACGACTCAGAGGTGGACTGAGGAAGAAGACCTGAAATATTTTTAGCCTTAAATAATAAGGATTTAAATAACTGAGGCTTGAACAGACCCACCATAGCCGGCTGCTCAGGGGAAATGCCCTCGTCTTCTGACATTTCCCCCTCCATGGGGTCCACCTGAAATAGGGGCTCAGAATAGTGCAGTGACCCCCTATCGGAACCTTCCTCTTCCCTGAAGGACTGAAAGTCCCCTTCCTCCTCCACCAGGGCCTCCTCACCCTCCAGGCATGGAACGCCCAATTGGAGAGGTACCTGTCCCTGCTGTGATGGTGGACCGGCGATAGGCCTGGTAGACACGGATTCAAATCCAGGCGCCATTCCTTGAGACTCCGACCTTGACAATTGCTGCATGCCTTCAGCGATCCCTTGACGGATGGCGAGTTGCATCCACTCCTTGATACTGTCAGGGATAATAGACGAAGCCGGGTCTTCATGCCGTAGGCCCGCTGCAGTCGGCGTGAAGGTTGCCTCAGGGGCGCGAGGGATTTGGAGACTTCGTGTGGAACTATACCTGGAGGGGGAAGACTGCCCTGGCGGCGGGGGGGGCTGTACAGCAAGAGAGGGAGGGGCAAGAGCTACAGAAGGCGAGTCCTTAGAGCGTTTGCTAAATTCTTTCTCCAGAGCCTTATGACGCCGCAAGGCATCCCTTTGGGAGGCACTGGAGGAATCCTTGTCCCTTGTGTGTAAGTAGTGGGTTTTGGATTTGGCCTTTAAGGAAGGCCCACTAGGATTGCCCTCTGCCATGATACCAAGAAATTAGGGGAGGCGGTTGGTGCGCCTAGGAGTTCGGCCTGTTGCTCAAGCCGGTTTTCCTAAAGTTGGGTCACGTCCCCCTTTTGGAAGGAAAAAGGGAATTTCCCTTAATTATCTATCTGCTAATAATAGTCAAAAAATTTTTTTGAAGGAAAGGTCTTGCCAAAAGGCTAATCTAAGAAAAGAAAAAAATTTGTTTTATTTTTAATTTCTGATTTTTTATTTATTATTATTTTTTGTTATTATTTATTTTATTTTTATTTATTTTTGTTTTTTTGTATTTTTTTTAAGGGTGGGCGGAGCCCAAGGTAGTTAGATATGAAATGAAACCTAATAAAAGACTAACTAAATATTAAACTGTATAAGAGAAGCCAAATGCAACGCTGAGGCCAGTGAAAAAATTAATCCTTCTATAAAGAAAAAGAAATATCACTTGCACAAACGAAAAAAAGGTGGGTGAGGAAGGCCTCCAAAGGCAGCCTCCCAGCGAACTTGGAAGGTACCTGCCTGGGTCTCTGAGCGAGTTACGGGCAATCACAGAACAACACCAACTGAGACAAAAGAGAGTCAAGGGAGAATAACTGGGCACGGAGCCACGGTATTCTCGGCAAATTCAAAGTCCATGCGGCCTATTAATCATGCTGAGGACCAACAGTCAACCATGCAACTTCGAAGCTCACCAAAATGGCGCCGACCACGAGGCGTGCCTAAAATGGCCGCCCACAATGGCGCTAATAGCCCAGAGACACACCAGCCCTTAAACTTAAAAAGGAATGAAATTCAGAAGGGCCGGGAGAAGAAGCGGAGCTTCCTCTGATTGCGTTAGTGGGGGGGGGGGAGACGCAACGATCGGAAAGATAAAGACAGAAAAAAACGGCTGGCTCCAAGGAGCGCGGTTTGGGAACAGGCAGAGAAGAAGGAGGAGGGGGGGGCAAAGCTCCAACTCCCCCTACCTCTCCCCTGAGGGCGAGAAATCTCGCTAAGGCAACAATTTGGAATCACACAGTCAACGCAAGGAACAAGGATTTAAGAGAAAAAGACAAACCTGATGGCAATTAAGATTAGGAACCTGAAACGGCCAAGGAACAAAATTAGCTGCCTGTCTCGTTGAAGGCTGAGCTAAAACTGGGGGAACGCAAGGAGGAGTCACGTGGAGGAGGGGGGCGTTCCCTCAATTATAGCTCAGCCTGTACGACATGAGACTGGAGCACCTCCCACTCTCTGGATGCTCGCAGCAGTTCTACGGAGAACGGGCCACCCGTTTTAGCCAGCAGAGTACTGCTGGAGGCTGGGGAGGCCAAAAACTGGCCATGTGGGGACATCCGTGCGGCCTGTTTTTAGCTAGGAGAGTGCTGCAGGACGTCATGGAGGCAGAAAACGAGATGCGGGAGAGGTGTGCGTGGCCCGTAAGCCCATTTTGGCTGGCAAAGTGCTGCAGGAGGCATCCATCCCGTCTCCCCTCCTTGTTCCCCCACCACTGGCTTGCAGAGGAGAACTACAATGCTGATCGTGCCCGCAAAGAAATCCAATTTGACACCCCTGCTCTAGTGTGTGCTCTCTGCTAACAGCTCTTCACAACAGCTACAGACCTAGTCCTCAGCCTCTCTGCATTATGATGCTTTCACAACTTATACAGATGTGATTTTGCAAGCGTAACCTGTTTTTCAATGGATTAAGTAGTTTTTATAGGACCATAATGAGTATCATGGAGGAAGATGGGATTCCTAGGCCAAGTGAAGCACAAGTTAATCATTGAAAAAAGTTCAAATAGCGGCCAAAGTATAATAGAAGACATCAGGCTTTCCCATTTGCTTAAACATTTAGCAAGAGAGAAAGCAATGATTTTCCCCACTTTGTGTTGTGTTAGGATTTTCCAATCATTTTTCCCCTGCACTGTATGTCATTTAACTCATGTAGAATGGAATGGAATGGAATGGAATGGAATGGAATGGAATAGAATAGAATAGAATAAAATAGAATAGAATAGAATAGAATAGAATTCTTTATTGGCCAAATGTGATTGGACATACAAGGAATTTGACTGGTACATATGCTCTCGCATAAAGGAAAAAAAATACATTTATCAAGAATCACAACACTTAGTGATAGTCATTACTAATAAGCAATCAAATCATAATAGGAAACAAATAAAACAATATAAATTGTAAAGATACAAGCAACACAGTTATAGTCATAAGTGGGAAGAGATAGGTACTAGGAAGTGTTATTATAATCTAGTAGTAGAGGAATAATAGTAACAGTAAAAAAGTTGACAGCGTTGAGGGAATCAGTTGTTTAGCAGAGTGATGGCATTTGGAGAAAAACTGTCCTTCTGTCTAGTTGTTCTGGTGTACAGGGCCCTATAGCGTCGTTTTGAGGGTGGAAGTTGAAACAATTTATCTCCAGGATGTGAGGGGTCTATAGATATACCTATGTGTTAAGAAGATTTGCTGCAGATGGCAGGGAAACATTCTTCAGAATGAGAGGTCCTGATTCTGTCAACATAGCTTTACAATATAGTAGAATGGATTTGTTTGATTGTAATTCCTATCCAGTTTACCCTGTGAGATCAATATCAATCTTGCAAATTTGAAAGTACAATTTTCTCCCAAGTCTCCTTTACAGCTGGGAAACTAATGGAGGGTTTCTTCTGACCCTCGTGCCCTGCTCACTAACTATTTGCAAGCTGTGCTGTCTCTTATCTGCCCATTCCCTTGGCAGCATCTCTTGGCTTATTATCAAAATCTTTCTCACATTCCATCACATTGCTACACTCCAGAAATTCCCTGAAGGATTCCCAGCCCTGTATTAAAATGATTGCTATCCTTAACTAATCACATTCCAGGTCTCCCAGTTTCCCATCCTGGTATAATTGCTTACAGTTTTTGAGAATATTAAGAAAACGAATTGACCAGGTAATGTGGTGGCTTAATGAATTGAATTAAATAAGCGGATCAGTCAGACAAGTTTCTTTCAGAGATTCTGTTTTAGCTTTCATTTTTTGTTTGCTTTCATTATTTGTTTTGACCCTGAGTGTAATAAAGTGTCATAGTCACTAAATAGGGCAGACAGGCAGAAGATTAGCTGAGCACTACTAGAAGTCAGAAAACATGATTAAAAACTCCTTGATTTCACAACACTTCGACAGACTGTCTATTCTCAGTCACCTAGGTCATGATTGTCCCAAAGGTGCTTTTAAAAAAAGACAACTGGACTTTCTTTGTTTTTCCTTGGAAACATTTCACTTCTCATCTGAGACATGAAAAGTTTTCAAAGAAAAACAAAAAATATATGAAGTTTTCCAAGTGAAAAACTGATCACCCTAGACCAAACTAAATCCAAAAATGTTAAGGAATTCCTGGTGGCTTGGCATTAGGCAAATTAGCCATCAATGGACTCATTGGAGATAAGCCACACTTATATAGTATTTAAAAAAGCTACAGAAACAAAAAGACCAGAATACATCCTCTCAAGCAGAGATTAACATCAGACAATCAAGAAGAAAATGATACCCTAATCAAGGAAATATTGAGGAGAAAACTACATCCCATCAACATTGGCAGGGCAAGCTAATGCCAAGATAATGATAATGGAAAAAACAGCAACAGAGGAAGATAGAAGGAGTACCATCTTCTCTAAGTTCTGTTTTTCTTTTTCTTATATTTGTGTGCAAGTAACAGATAAGTTTGGCTTGTGTTAATGAAAGTTAAACTCCCTTGAAGACATGGGACAAAAATGATTGGGTTTAAAGACTTGTGAAAGAATTGTATGTTTGGACAATTACTGTTGATTATAAATGGCTACATATAAATTAGATTTTCAGCTTTCTTCTGCTGTCTTTCAGGTCACTTAGCAGGAAGCAAACTAGCAAGAACGTTCACATGAAAAAGCAACCGTTTTCTGGCAGGGCAACCTAAAGACATACTGAATAATTAAGGAATAATCTGGAATTTCTGTAGCTTGCACAGAAGTTATGGCCCTGCACATTTCATGAAGAAGACCTTATTATTATGCAATCACAGGGTGATCCAGCCTAGAATGAAACTATCTGATGCAACTCCTGCTGTTCTGGCAATCAGCTTGTTTGATTCATAAGTGCATGTGTTCCAAACATTATTTTATTATTTTAAGTATCATAGCCCTATGATGTCGAGTTTCTGCCTTAGAAGGCTTTTATATGTGGACTAGGATGCTTAAGATGTGTGTGGTACTTTGAATATTTAAAAACACCATTAGACCTGTATTTTTTTCAAGCATTTTCACAAGGCTTTATACACAAAGGTCTATGCATGTATGTGCATTTATAGATAACGCTATAGCATCCTGTCCCTGACTCATCTAATTTAAGCCGGACAGATACAGATGGATGTGAAACACCCTCATCACCCTTTATTTTTCTGTCATGCTCTTCAGCCACTTATGCCTAAGAGCTTCTAGATGGTTCAGAATGAGAAAGACTGCTGCCAGCCAACTGCCAATAGGCAAAATAATGTTTGCCCCAATTGACGTTGTCAGGCTACAATTCAAAATAAATTTTAAATACACCTTCTGCCTAGATTCCTTCCTTGAGTGCATTGACTCAAAATTCTGATTGAAAATTCAGCTCATATTTTGAAACTAAACCAAAATCAGCAAGCTATGCCTGATGGTACTGAGATACATAGGTAAAGGAGAAGCTATCCCTTCCCTAGAGCCTGTTAAAAATATAAAAATCTTTGCAGACAGTAAAAAAAAAAAAAGTACCAATGACTTGTTCTAGTTCTCTTAAATTGCCACCTTCTCTAAAATCTCTGTCTCAAGATAGTTTTGATTCAATGGTACATTGAAATACACCCTTAGCTGGGATCTGTCAAATAGTCTTTAGCTAACAGATCTGGCAAACCAAATGAAATTGTGGTCCAGGAACGAAGGCTAAAAGCATCTTTATTGAGGTAGTCTATAAGAGATTTTTGTAAGTCTGATTGCACTGTACCTCTGCTTTTTATAGTTCAGTGGATCAGAGAGGCATCTGCCTGAGCTGCATCCGAACAGTATCTCATTCTGGACTTTAAAAAAATGCTTCTTTGGCCAAGGCAATGATTCCTGCATTCTGTCAGGGGATAGGTCAGGGCCATCATCCTTCCTCTCTAAATACGTGGATCCAGTGGGAAGCTGCCATTTTCTACAGATTCAGAGCATAAGATTGAATGGAAGGATTTTTTTCCACAAGAAAGGAATAAACATTAAGTCCTGCCATCTAAGTAGAGGAAGCGAGTTAACGTCATCCTGGCAATAGAGACTGAGAGCAGTCTGATTCAGAGGAGAAGTTTAAATTTTGACAGGAACTTTATGTCTTGATTTTGTGCCCTTTAAAGCCTCTAAATCTAAAACAATGAAATGAATTAAAAAAGAAACAAACAGAAAATTTGTCTCCACTGACTCTACAGATTGTAAAATCACAGCAGCCACACTACTCGATCATAGAAGTTCTGCTAAGAGTGACTGAAGATTACTTTTTAGTTTTACAGCAATTTCTGTATAATAGTTGATTCTGTGTTCAAATGTGGGAAATAAATCCTGCGACATCCTTATTCTATTGGATTCCAATTTTGTTTAGAGAGCTGTAACTTACATCTATGCTTTCAAAGAAAATGTGTTTCAATTATACGGAACAAAAGTCAATTTGAAAAGAGGGAAAAGAGTTTATCCGCTTTAATAAACAATATATAATATCCCCAAAAATCCATGCAACTTGAGATGAAGAGACTTCTCTTCCATCGAGACTTGAGTAAGGAAAAATAGAAACAAAGAGGAGGAAAAGAATTCCTTACAGGCTCTCGCAGAACTTCCTAAGAATGCTTGGTTTTTCCTGGTTGCGTCTCTGTCGAAACCAGCGCTGAATACTGCGCACATCCCAGTCTAGCTGCTTGGATAGCCCTTCCAGCCTTTTTTCATCTGGATGCTTTAAAAAAAAAAGAGTCAAAAAGTTACTCTTCTGAGGAGACTTCACAAAATTCCAATTGGTACTTTCCCCCAAAACTAAGCAGTTAAGTTATGCATGCAAAACAGAAAATGCCCTTCCATGGACGATTTTCTGTCTTAACCATACTTTAATTTAAAATATAAGCTGCAAAGTTGCTTGGGTGGTCCTTATATTTTAACAAAATAATTGGGAATAGCGAATACTCTTATTAAATCACGCTTTCAATTGTATGCTAATTTTAATGTCTTATTTGCTCCATTTATTATGGAATACAGCTCAATGTTTTTTTGCCTTCTGTTTTTTGTGATGTTGTTTTTAAATTCACTCATTTTCCACTGGGCCTACTGGCTAGAAATTTGGGGACCTGTTACCCAAATTCTCTGGATAGCTCCAGGATGGGAATGGCTACTCACGCTTGTTTATTTTTGCTTCACTCATACACTATATGTTTAGGGTTTTTTTCCCCATCCTTTACAGCTTTGCAGGGTACCCATCTCACAAAATGATCACAAAATACTAACTTATTTCTTCATGGATGATTCGTAATTCTACAAATTCCCTTTCCAGAGAATAAAAACGCATTAATAGTAATAAAAGTAGACCTCACTTATTGACCTCTTATTTAGTGACCATCCTAAAATTACGATGGTGCTGTAAATGGAGATTTACATCCTCAAAATTTTAGATGTTGCAGCATCCCAGCACTTATGTGGGACTGCCATTTGCAATTTTCACAGCTGGATTCTGACAAGCAAAACCACTGGGGAAGCTTTCAGGAAGTCGCAAGTCGTGGTCACTTAACAACTGTGAGTGATTTTCTTAATGAGCACAGTCAGCAGTGATATCATAAATTGGCGTAGTTGTGAGACATGCTTAATGACCACACCACTTAGTGACAGAGTTGGTGACTCCAATTGTGAGGACTACCTGTATTTTTAAGCATCGTTATGTATTGTCCTAAAGGGTACCTCAAAGTGTAAGTTTTGGATATTCCCTCCTATTGTTTCTTAAAATGTTCAGGATTGTGGAATGCTATTTTTTAAAATTAAAAATACCTATAATTCATTTTGTTAAAGGGGGAAAATCAAAGAAATAAAAAGATATTCTATATACTCTGGTACATTTAGTTTTTTATAAATCATAATGGAGTGCATGATGTTGCATGTTGATATATTTAAACACATTTAAACATTAAAATACATTAAAACCCGGTGGCATATTCCATCCATTTCTGAAGTGAGATTTGTTAAAGTGATACAATGAGTATAACATTTAGTTTATTTTTGTATTTAGTCTTAGTTGCAGGGAATGTTAAAGTTCAGTTTTATAATGATATATTGAAGGAAAAGACAGATGTTCTTTAAATGTCTTTTCACTTAAGCTCATGTTCTGTAAACTTACACCAAAAAGTCTTCTACTTACTATTTTTTTCTCAACTGTTTATGACATCTGAGCAAAAATTTGCCAACATCTTGCTTTTGATCTTGGAATTAGCTTGTGATAAATTGTATATTTACTTGGTGTGCTACAGAACATTGTTTAAGAAATTATTTGTATAGATCCGAAATCTAATTTTTTACAGAGTCTATATAAAGGTAGATTAGTACTCAAGGTTTTGGGTTTCTGTCTGGACTATCTTGAGGGGCTGACAGTAAGTCATCTGATGGCAATTATATGCTGGTAGGAAAGGCATGAAAAAGAAGGAAGGCAGTCAACTAACAAGCAACTGGGTCCAAATATGCATTCTTTTCAATTTCTTGCTTTATAAATTGTGTGGTTCATAGGAGAACAGTTCTTCTGACCAGGTATTATTTATAACTAAAGGGATTATTTATATAAAAAAAGGGCACAAGTGATTTATTACTATATAAAGTATGTCATGAAAGTTTGAAAGTTTGAAATTGCCAACAAATATGTGGCAGAGCTGGTCCAGTGGTTATTTAATGTTATTGGTAGAAGTGAATGCTATGAACATTTTATGATGGTTGTTAAAGATAAACATTCTATAACTCCATGACAATTGTTCATAAAATGACTATTACCCTGGATTTCAATCCCTGACACCACCTGTTTCCATACATCCTCTCATAAATTATATTTGTGTTTTAATATTTTGCCCTTTTTTGGCTCAGAAATTTAGTATTAAATTTTGCTATTATAATCAAAATTCTTAATCAAATTTAGCTATACACTGGAAATTGGTACAGTTTTCAAATACAAAAGCTGGATTGGTACAACATGCTAACCAAAATCAAGCAATCTTTCAAATTGAGCTAAGATTTTAGATAAGCCCATTAATCTGTGTGTCAAATGTCTCCGGTGTGGTATGTTTTACTTCTTTTCCTTTTTATTGCTTTAATCTTTCCTAGCAAGCCTGAATTGCTTGGCAGATATAATTGCTTGGTCGTATAATTTGAATAAATAAATATAAATGGAATATTCTGATACAGCATATTTGGAATTGGCCTTAAGATTGTGATGACTCACTACATACATTCCAGCAACAGTAAGTGGAATTGGAATTGAGAAGCATCTTAACATGAGCATGGAGTCTAGCACAATAGACGGTGTTTGTTTAGAATTTGAAATCAGTTCAGTTCCTTAGGTGAAATAGTCAAAGGCAGACACCATAATACTTCAGAATTTTGGACAGTTTGATCTTACAATTTCAGAAGACAGAAAGGTAACACAGAAGGACAATTCTATCTAATAACCTGTTTGCCTGCATATTCCAGAGACCAATGAAACATTCAACAGAACTGCCCACTAGATCACTAGGCAAAACCCAGGTGTCTTTCCAAAGCCTTCTGGATCCCTCAAGCACCTCTGGTAAGACTTGTGAATTTGTCCATCCTCCCTGCACAAGCTGGTGCTTCTGGTGAACTAATGGAAAGGTATCCAAGCCCTGGTCATATCTCTTATGTTGTGATGTAAAGGCTAGATTAAATGTGAGGCCTGATCCAGTTTTGACTGCAAAGACAGGAAGTTAAAATCACCCAGGACTATCAACCAAGATGAATCCATAACCACCTTTGCAATGAGTTTGAGTGGCTCACAAGGGGACAGTGCTAGGCAGCTCTGAGGATGGTACAGTAGCAGCAGTTCACTTCCTTCCCAAGTTTGTTGTTCTGCTCCAGTCTCACAAATACAGCACTCCTCACACAGTTGTATGCCAGGGTCCCCTCTCCTGGTATATAACTGCCACTCCATCTCTCCCGCCCTGAGTCAAGACCGATGCAGCATATAAAACCTACATGAATAAATTTCGGTGAGATGTATTTTCCACTCCTAATAATGAATGGGATTGAATTTATTACAGATCTGGCATTCCAAAACATTGGCCTGTGCACAGCTTGTCCAGCAATTTGGTCCATATGAGATGGAACTGGAGTGCCTGATTGGAAATGTAGTGCCAGTCCTTCTTGTCCTGCAATGACTTGCTCCTATCTCTTACTACAGTGGCCCCCAACCTTTTGGGTATCAGGGACTGGTTCCAAGAAGAAAGGTTTTTCCGTGGAGTGGATCCCATGGATAGGACTTTGCTTGCTTGCATGGTACAGTTGCTGGCATGTCGCGGACTGGTGCCAGTCCACAGACCAGGGGTTGGGGACTCCTGCCTTATTTTACTCCTCCACCCATCATGTTCACTATTTGCCCTCTTCATATTTGTCTCTCTAAGCCAGGAGTGTCAAACTCAATTTCATTGAGAGCCACATCAGGGTTGTGTTTGACCTCGGAGGGCGGGTGGTGGTGGTGGGTGTGGCCAGGATGTGTGTGGCCATAGTGGATGTTGCCAGCTTGATGTCACTCATGTTGGGGGCATCTGTGGGGAGCAGGACTTCCATGAGACCCTCCCTCACTCTCATTATAATCTTCCTTCCTTCCTTCCTTCCTTCCTTCCTTCCTTCCTTCCTTTCTTCCTTCCTTCCTTCCTTCCTTCTTTTTCCTTCCTATTTCATTCACCTTTCTTCTTTCTTCCCCTCTCTCCCTATTTTTCCTTCCTTGGTATCTTCCCATCTTTCCTTCTTTTTCTTTTTCTTTCCTCTTTCCCTTTCTCCTTTCCTGTCCCTTCTTGCATGCTCAAATGCAAAAGGAGAAACATTTCTCCTTTTGTTTTGTTTTTGTTTTGCTAGCCCTCTGCCAGCAAAAATGGAGCCCAGAAGGAGTGCACGCGGCTCCCATGGAGTCCGATTTTGGCCAGAAGGGCCTCCTGCAACCCTCTGCCAGCGAAAATGGAGCTCAGGTGGGTGCGCGCAGCCCCCCTGAGCTCTCTTTTCACTGGCAGAGAGCTGTAGGAAGCCATCGCGGCTGAAAATGAGGCACAGGGGACCTGCGTGCGGCCCCCTGAGCTCCATTTTTGCTGGCAGAGGCACCGTGGGCCGATCCTTTGCTGTTTCCAGTCAGGCCCTGTGGGCCAGATCTAAGCACCCCTCAAACTGGATGCAGCCCGGCCCTTGAGTTGGACACCCATGCTCTAAGCTATTCATCTCCTCTGTCACTATCCTAGGCCTGCACTGGGTAATCATATATTGATTTCAGAATTGTTACACCTGGCAGCTATAGTCAGGCATAGCCAGGCTCCAATGGAGGTGACTCTTGAACTACGCAGGTACAACTTCCAGATTGTTTTTCCCATTCTTCTTTTCTTTCAATATCAGTTCTATAAATATAGGTAGTCCTTGGCTTATGACCGGTCTCTTTTAACAACCATTCTGAAATGGTGGCCTTGGAAATTGTGCTTTATAGTCCATAAACACTTCCAGCTGTGTCAGGCCTCCCCTCCTTGCAGTCACATGAATGCGATCTGAGTGTCTGGCAACTTGTTTATGCTTACAACCAGTTACCAAGTGCCCCATGATCATGTGATCACCATTTGCAATCTTCTGCTGGCTCCCTGTTATAGGTGAAAATTTGGTTATTACACCTGAGAATACAAAGAGCCGAACCGAAGCCATTTTGTGTCCGCAGTCTGAACTTTTAAAGTTCAGAACATTTATGCAATGTGTTTTCTGCTAGAAATTATACAAGGTTGCAAAACTTTGTGCTTGGCATAAGTTAGAGATATGTGCTGGATCGCTTTGACATTATAAGTCACATTAAGAGAAATTAATGACCTTCTTATAATCTTCTGATATTTGAATAATAGGAAATCTGAAGATAAATGTGAAGGAAAGAACGTTGGGGGATTTCCAATGGCAAGTGGGGGGAAGTTATGTGGAAAGACCCACAACTTTCCTATGGGATTCTATGTAATTTTGATATGAAAAACAAGATGTGTTGTGTAACTGTTTATGTAACCATTTATGGGTATAAAAATGTGGGTCTTATTGGAAAGGGTGTCCCTTTTTCCTCATACTGTGTTCAGTGTGGGTTGAAGGTGATCGGTACTGCAGTATCTAACTCAATAAAAGCCAGTTACGTGTCTTCAGAATATCAAGTCTGTTGTTTCATTTTCTGCGCTCACTTATCACACTCCCTCAGCAAGTAATTGAGGAAGCCTGCTGGGGAGCTTGCAAGCAGTTGCCACCTGCTGAGAAGCCTTCCTCTCCTCTCTTGAGGCTGACTGAAAAAACTGCCTGCTGGGGGGAATCTCAGCTCTCTGTGGTGTTGAAATTCCCTCCCAGCAGGGCAGCTCCTTGGAGAGAGAAAAGGCTGTGTGTCCGGAAGGAATCATATTCTGCATGGAGCTGAGATTTTGCCCACCCCACCCCACCCCACCCCAGGCATTCTCCTCCCCTCCATCCCCAGGAGGCAAATCTTTCCTTGGGCTGCAGGATTTTAACTCTACTCCTGAAGCCCAATAAAAACTTTTCCCAAGTGGATGCAGAAGGGAAATCCTTGGTTTCCTGGAAGTGCTGGGGCTGTGGTAGTTGAGTGAAGGGGGTCAAGTGGCATCTTGCTTAACAACCACTTTGCTCAACGACTGAGAGTTCAGTCCCAATTGTGGTCGTAAGTTAAGGGTTACCTGTAAATCTTTTTTTCCAGTCAACTCAGTCCAAATGTTTTTTTCCCTCTTTTCTTACTCCTGTCAAATGTGTCTTGCGGTAATTAGTTAGTACACCCTTCACACTAGCACAGAGCCACAAATATAGCCACAGATCCCATCTTATGTAATAGCAGCATTTGGATCATTTGTGAGAGGAAATTAGCAGGGTACTTCTATTACTCATTACTAAAACTATCAAATTAACATGCTAATGAGACAGCTATTCCTAATAATTAATTACATTGTCTTTGATTAACAACCTTTACATTTGACCAAAGCAAATAAAAGGATTTTAAGGAACACGGTTTACCTTTGTGATGGCAGTGAAGACTTTTTCAAGAATAGCATTAGGCTGAGCCTTCTGTGGTCCATTTGCTTGGACTTTTAAGCCTAAAGCACACGGCTTAGCTATAAACCTAAAATGGAGAGAGAAATAGGGAAGAAAAAGAGAAAAATAATTAGGTACATATGACAAATACTTACAAAATAGGGCATTCTATTTATTTCTTCAGCTGCACACAACTCAAATGATGAAATTATTTTGTCTGCAAATGAGTATATTTAACACCAGTATGTTTAACCTGTGCATGTGGGTGTTTTGCTTCCCAGTAGAGAGACTGCTATTAATCTCCCCCTATGTAATTTTGGTACCATGTAACTTTCAGAGTTTATTGTCCTGCAACAGCCTCATGATTTGCTGGGGTAACACATTCCATAAGGCTTTTGCTAGCATGCTGGTCTGCAGCACTGATGTAGTGTCATATGAATAATAGATTTAATTGTTTCAAAAAGCTGATCTTGCTTCGCACCTGCTTCAAAAGCAATATATTGAGAGGAACATTTTGCCAAATACAGATGCCTGCAAATACATGCAGATGAATGTAGGAATAGAGCTATGTTAGTCTACGGTTGCCAAAACCCAGAAAGACTTGGGTGGCATGTTTTCAGCCTAACGCATTTTATTGGAAGGCATAAGTTTTTCTGAGCTACAGCTCACTTCCTAAGATGCATAGAGTGACTAATGTAGGGTTTAAATTGGGGCTGGTGGGGAAAGGGAAGACAAGATAGTTACGCAGATACAGATTACATATGACAACAAGTAAAACAAGCACTTTATCAATTATTATTAGAATTGTAAACAAACAGCAAAGCCTCTTTGGATTCTGTGTAGGACTGCGTAAAATAAGAAATAGAAGTTTGGCATCAGAACAAAAAAAAATAAAGACAAATAATATGAGAGCATTTAAACTTCCTAGGGTACTCCACTACAGATCTCAAATGAGCTGTTTTGGAGCAAAGAAATTCTATCAGCACAGTTGAGCAAGAGACTGCTGAATTCTCATAGAGCAAAAGATCACAAAATCTCTTAACAAGTATATCATCAATTGATCAAGCACCTGCAGTCTGTCTCACAGGTGATTCGCATCAATATAACCACCTTGGCTAACCTGACAACCACAGGTCAGGAACCCATGTATGGACAAGAAATAGACTAGCTTCCAGGTTGACAAAGGAGTTTGACAAGGCTGCATATTCTCCCCTTATTTAACTTGTAGTACTCGAGTTACAACCACAATTGAGCCCAAAATTTAGGTTGCTAAGTAAAAATTTGTTAAGTGCATCGGGCCCCATTTTATGACTTTTCTTGCCATGTTTGTTAAGTGAATCACTGCATTTAAGTTAGTAACATGATAGTTAAGTGATTCTGGATTTTGCTTGTCAGAAGATCACAAAAGGAAATCACATGACTCCAGGACACTGTGTAATAGTCATAAATACGAGCTAGTTGCCAAGCATATGAATTTTGATGATGGGGATACTGCAACTGTCGTAAGTGTGAAAAAATAGTCCTGTCACTTTTTTCAGTGCCATTGTAACTTTGAACACTCATTAAATGAACTGTTGTAAATCGAAGACAAACTATATGCTGAATACATATTAAGGGAAGTTGGATTGGAAGAAGATGTGCAGGAAGAAGAGAAGAGAAGATCAATAACTTGTACTATGCTGATTATCCTAATAGCTGAAAATGCAAATGATCTTCAAGTCCTAGTATTAAAAATAAAAAAGCACAGTGGAAAAAAATGAGACTAAAATGAAATATAAAGAAGACCAAACTAATAACAACAGGTAGAACAACCAGCTTTAGAATTGACAATGAAGATACTGAAGTGGAAGACAGATTCTGCCATTTAGGATCAACCATCAAGAATAAAGGAATTCTTGTAGTCAAGAAATATGCCACAGGATGAGCATTTGATAGAGCAGCCACGAAGGCCTTGGAAAAGATATTCAAACGCCATGGTGTGTCAATTCTACCAAGAACAGTATTGTGCAAGGCACGGTATTCCTTGTAACATCCTATGGAAGCAAAAATTGTTCTTTAAGATGCAGGAATGGAAGGATATTGATACCTCTGAACTTTGCTGTTGGGGAAGACTCCTAAGAATATTTATTTATTTATTTATTTTATTTGTCAGTCGCTTACAAGGTAATAGATATAAGTATAAACATGAGTAAGAATACAGGAAATAGGTACGAATAAATGGGGACAATAGGACAGGGACGGTAGGCACAATGGTGCACTTATGCACGCCCCTTACAGGCCTCTTAGGAATGGGGTGAGGTCAATAGTGAGGTTAAAGTTTGAGGTTAAAGGACAGGGGGCTAGAGGATGTAACAACAGAGTAGTGCATTCCAGGCATTGACCACACTGTTGCTGAAGTCGTACTTTCTGCAATCAAGCTTGAAGTGGTTTACATTGAGTTTGTATCTGTTGTGTGCTCTTGTATTGTTGCGGATGAAGCTGAAGTAGTCATTGACTGGTAGGACATTGTAGCAGATAATTTTGTGTGCTACACTTAAGTCCAACCATAAGCGGCATAGTTCAAGGTTGTCCAAGCCCAGAATCTCAAGCCTGGTGATAGAGGGTATTTTGTTGTGAGCAGAGGAGTGTAGTACTCTTCTTGTGAAATACTTCTGGACTCGCTCGATTGTATTAATGTCTGATATGCAGTGCGGATTCCAGACTGATGAGCTGTATTCGAGTATTGGTCTGGCAAAAGTTTTGTATGCTCTAGTTAGCAATTCGATATTTCCGGAGAAGAAGCTTCGTAAGATTAGATTTACAACTCTTAATGCCTTTTTGGCAATGCTGTTACAGTGAGCTCTGGCGCTTAGGTCATTTGATATGAGAACTCCAAGGTCCTTGACAGAGTGAGGATCATCAATGAGGTCATATCCATCTAGTTTGTATTTGGTGTACTGATTTTTTTTACCAATGTGTAGGACAGAGCATTTGTTGGTCGAGATTTGGAGTTGCCAGATGATTGACCATTCAGACACATAATCAAGGTCACTTTGAAAGATAGTAGCATTGTCAGTGGTGTTAAATAGTTTTATGTCATCTGCAAAGAGGACGCAGTTGTTTATAAGGTGATCACAAAGGTCATTTATATAAAGTATAAAGAATGTGGGTGCTAGAACGCTGCCTTGGGGGGCACCGCTGTTAACTAGAGCAGGGTTTGATATAGCGCTCCCTATTTTTACTATTTGTTGCCTGTTTGACAGGAATGCAGTAATCCACTTATTCAGGAATCCGGAAATGCCATAAGAGTTTAGTTTTAACAGCAGTTTCTCGTGTACCACTGAATGAGAGGCTTTGCAGAAGTCTATGTAAATTGTGTCTATAGCTTTACCCTGTCAAATAGAGTAGTCCATATGTTTTTGCAGTGTAGGAGTTGTAGATTGCAGGACAATTTTTTCCTGAAGCCAAATTGTTTTTTGGAGAGTAGGTTGTTTGACTCTAAGTGGAGAGTGATGAATTGGTTAATGATTGATTCCATGACTTTGCACGTCACACAACAGTGAGATTGGTCTGTAGTTTTCAAACAGGCTGGGGTCACCTTTTTTGAAGATAGGGATGACCGTAGCTAAGGATCATAGGTTTGATAAGGAGCTGATTCTGAATGATATCTCATATATAATGCTTAGGGGTTCCGCTATGGCAGAGGAGAGCTTTTTTAAGAAGCATGCACATAATCCATCGGGGCCAATAGATAGGGATGATTTTAGGTTTCGTAGTGCCTTTTCTACGTTATCTTCTGTAAAGTCAATATGTAGTAGGTCATTACAGTTAGTTGTGGTATGACTAGGAAATGTGGGGCATGAACCATTGCTGTTTACAAAGATTGAACTCATGGATAGTCAAGAAAACAGGAGTTATGGAGGAAACCTGGATTTTTCTAGACCTCCTTTTGAATAATTAGACTCCATGATAAAACATGGAAGTTTCATGAAGTTCATTTGTAGAAAGACTGCATTTGTGGAGCAGCAGCCATTGAACATATTGGATATCATATATTCTTTTAGACTTCAAACTGTACTCTGAAGGAAGAGCTGCTTGCTTAGATTCTTACTTAAAAACTAAAAAATCCTGGGACACTTGGGAGAAACTGTGTTTACTTTTTGCAGGGAAGAAACCTACACATCACTAGCAAGATTGCACTCTTTTATTTCAAAGACCATCTTGAAGAGGACAGAATATTTAGATCAGCTTGAATTAACCATAAGGGTAATGATTTAACTATGACAGGTCCTATTGTTTTCTTTGCATCCATTTGTATGTCTGTGTTAGTTTCATATTTTGATTATGGTCAAATGACTAAATCAATAGTTTCTATTCTAACTATAAATGATAATTACAAGATGTAACAGAGACTCAGCTTTTGTTATCCCAGGGTTCTAGTCTATTAAAACACAAGAGTCCCTAAGAGGGGAATTGTTTCATTTCTTTGATGAGGAAAAAAGGAGACAATCAAAGGATTCCGCACTGAACTCAAAAAACGTCTAGACAATGGAGAGAAGGACCTGTACATTGACTACCATGCTGACTGTATCAAAAGTAAGTCACACAACCCGCAACTCAGCTTTAACCTTCAACCACAACCCTACCTCAACCAATCCACCATCACCCAAGACTAGGCACGCACGCCCCTAACTACCTCACTTCCAACTACTGCTGGCCTTAAATGCAAGCTACTCAATGCAAGAAGCCTCGCGAATAAAATACCTGAATTTTTCCTCTTACTAAATATGGCTAAATTCGACATTATATTTGTCTGTGAAACATGGCTCAACGCATCTCTCCCTGACTCCATTACCACAGTAAGAGACTATCATGTTTACCGATCAGATCGTGAAATTCGTAGAGGAGGTGGTGTTGCTATCTTCTATAAAAAGTCCTTACATCTAAAAAATATCCAAGTTACCCAGGAGCTTGCTCTTCCTGAGAACATCATCTGTGAACTATCCTTAAATATCACATTTCGATTCTTACTATGTTACAGAACACCTGATTATGACATCGAACATGTAAACAAGCTAAATACACTACTAACATGGGCAGCATCCTGCCCATACCCTTTTATCTTTCTTGGTGATTTCAATCTACCTCATATTGACTGGACCCTAAATGAATGTACAACTGAAACCATACACACAACCTTCTACAATGCTGTTACAAATCTGGGACTGGAACAACTAGTAACCAACAACACTAGACTAATCAACTGCCTCGATCTCATCTTCTGCAATAGTTTGAATTTAATTTATGGAATACAAACTAAAGAACCCTTTTCCAGCAGTGACCACAATATGATTGACTTTTGTCTCAATATACGTCCACACAAAAACCACCACAATGACGTAATCCCCAATTATAACTTCAAAAAAGGCAACTATGTTCTTATAGACAACGATCTCTCATCCCTTGATTGGCAATCTCTATTCACTGGATGCAATACTGTTGAAGACCATTACAACATATTTTTACTTGAAGTCAAAAGAGTCATCAAACTATATGTACCAACAACAACTCCCAAAACAAAACAAAAAAACAGATTACCCATAACAATAAGGAAATTACCCATAACAATAAGGAAATCCAAAAAGAGATCACTCTGGCGGAAAAACAAATCTGGTCACGTTGCCAATTTCAAAAGCCGATACAAAAATTTATGCCACCAAATAAAGACTGAATGCACCAATTATCACATTAAACAAGAGGAAAACCTTCTATGCACCAATTCCACCAGCGCTTTTTACAATTTTGTAAACAACAAACTAAAAGACTCAAGGTCCATCCCACCCCTGATAGGACCTAATGGTAAAGACTGCAACGACGACACCATTAAAGCCAACATCTTTAACACATTCTTCGGCTCAGTATTTGTAAACAGCAATGGATCATGCCCAGTATTTCCTAGCCGAACCACAGATAACTACAATGATCTAATACATATCGATTTTACAGAAGACAATGTTGAAAAAGCACTACGCAATCTAAAACCATCTCTATCTATTGGACCGGATGGAATATGTGCCTACTTCTTAAAAAAGCTATCCACTGCCATAGCCAAACCTCTAAGCATAATCTTTGAAAAATCTTTCAGGACCAGCTCCTTGCCTAACCTATGGTCACAAGCCACGGTCATCCCCATCTTCAAAAAGGGAGACCCCAGCCTAGTTGAAAATTACAGACCAATCTCCTTATGCTGCGTCACCTGTAAAGTCATGGAATCAATTATTAACCAATCCATCATCCTCCACTTAGAGACAAACAACCTACTCTCCAATAAACAATTTGGTTTCAGGAAAAAACTATCCTGTAATCTGCAACTCTTACACTGCAAAAACATATGGATGACACAACTCGATCAGGGCAAAGCAATAGACGCAATCTACATAGACTTCTGTAAAGCCTTTGATTCAGTGGTACACGACAAACTACTCCTAAAAATAAAATCCTATGGTATCTCTGGACAACTGCATAACTGGATAGAAGCATTCCTGGCAAACAGACAACAAATGGTCAAAATTGGGAGTGTCCTATCAAATTCTGTACCTGTCAATAGTGGTGTTCCCCCAAGGCATTGTTCTAGGACCAACTCTCTTCATACTCTACATAAATGACCTCTGTGATCATATTAAGAGCAACTGTGTTCTTTTCGCTGATGAAGTAAAGCTGTTCAATACCACAGACAATACTGCTACCCTTCAAAAAGATCTTGACTATGTATCAGAATGGTCAAACAAATGGCAACTTCAAATCTCAACAAATAAATGTTCTGTCTTACATATTGGCAAAAAAAAATCAGAAAATAAAATACAAGCTGAATAGTCAAGATCTTGTTGATGATCCAAGCTCTGTAAAGGACCTTGGAATACTCATCTCTAATGATCTAAGTGCTAGAGCCCACTGTAACTACATAGCCAAAAAGGCATTAAGAGTTGTTAACCTAATCCTACGTAGCTTTTTCTCTGGTAATATCACACTACTAACTAGAGCATACAAAACATTTGCTAGACCAATACTCGAATACAGCTCATCAGTCTGGAACCCACATTACATATCTGATATTAGCACAGTTGAGAAAGTCCAGAAATATTTCACAAGAAGAGTTCTCCACTCCTCTACTCGTTGTAGAATACCTTATGCCAGCAGACTTGAAATTCTAGATCTAGAAAACCTTGAATTACGCCATCTTCGGTCTGATCTAAGCATGGTTTATAAAATCATACATTGCAATGTCCTACCTGTCAATGAATACTTCAGCTTCAACCATAACAACACAAGAGCACACAATAGATACAAACTCAAGGTTAACTGCACCAAACTTGATTGCAGGAAATACGACTTCAGCAACAGAGTGGTCAATGTCTGGAATACTCTACCTGACTCTATTGAGTTGGACGGGAAAGGCATTTTGTTGTAAGGCACTATTCAGGGTACACTTATAATCAGCACAGATGTGGACTGACCCATCTGGCTTTACGGGGGTGACTATAGGGGCTTCCCATTTAGCATGGTCTACTGGTTCCAGTATGCCCTGCTCTATTAATTTGTCAAGTTGTTTGTCTATTTTTGGCTGTAACCCGAATGGCATCCTGCACGGTTTGAGCCTTATCGGGGCAACCTGGGGGTCTAGTTCAATGAAATAGGGGTCCCCACATACTTGCCCAATCTGTCATTGAAAACGTCCGCAAATACCTGGATCAGTTCCTCAATGCTGTCATCTGGTATTATATGAACGCCAGTCACCCTGAGTCCCAAAGCATCAAAACGGTCTAGCTCAAGCAAGCTAGGTAAGTTGCCTTCGACAATCGTCAGTTGTAGGGGCCCTTGAAATTGCTTAAATGCCACCTGGAAGGTTCCCATCCCCATGATAGGGATGTGATTCCCTTGATAATCTTTTTTAAAAATTCGCTGGGTCTTTAATGTGTTCTTGGAGATGCTGGGCTTTATTTTCTTCATTGTAACCCATGAGACTATTGACAATGAGGAACCTGTGTCCACTTCCATGTTGCACGGTGCTCCTTCGATGTGGATGGTGATATTAATCTTCTTTGCTCATGGGGAAGTGGTTCCCAATAGTTGTTTGGAATGTCAAAGTTGGTTCAGAGTATTGGTTGTCCTTCTTCCACAGTTTCTATGCTTGTTCGGTTTTGAACCCTTTCTGTATAGTAGATTGGTTGTTTCTGCATGCTGCCAGCTGGCTGGCTCTGCAGACTCTTGCTAGATGCCCCTTACGATCACAGTGATGACAGATAGCTTCCTTAAATCTGCAATTTGATCTTGAATGGTTCCCGCTGCAACCAGCGCATGCGGACTGCCCTGTTTCTGTTTTTGTTGTTTTTTTTGTTTATCTTGAGTCTTCAGACATCTTCTTCATTGTCTGTTGACTCTTCTAGCTCTGTGTGATCTTGTCAGGCTGTGCTGCTGCAGCACATGTTGTTTGGGCTTTTTTTCTTTTTGAATTGCTGCCATTACTTTCATTGATGTTTCGGTGGCTCGGTCTTCATCTATTGCTGTCTTCAGAGTGAGCTTGGGTTTGCAAGCAGGCACCTTTGGAGGCTTAGATCTTTAACTCCACAGACAAGCTTGTCCAGCAATATTTCTTCGAGATCCCTAAATTTGCAGTACATCACAGATTTTTGCAGGGCTGCGATGTAGTGATTTATTGATTCACCGTCATTTTGGCTCCAGTGGTGAAATTCGTGTTACCTGACAATCTTTGAGGCCACTGATGCGTAGTGTGTCCTGAGTGCGGATTGTATTGTATCCCAAGGCACCATTTGTACAGTTGTGGGAGTGACCAGTGCTCTGGCCGTATCAAAGATTTCTGTGTCACAGTAACTCAAAAATAGGACTCTCTTCCTATTGTCCAAGAGTGCTTACAGCTCGTTGGCTTCCAAGAAACACTCAAATCAGATTAAATAAGAGTCCCAATGTTGAATGGCTGGGTTGAATGGCGTTGGTGGAGCGTGTGTGGTCATCTCGCCGAGCTCAGGTGATATCTTTTCCGATAACCGTTTCTGTTTGCTCTGATGTTCTGTCAATCTTTCCATCAGTTCTTTTTGTTTCTTCTTCCTAGGATCCCATATTCGTCGCCAGTGTTGTGTTGTGGGTGAAAGGAAGACACTGAATCGAGGTAACGCCAAGAACTTCTTTATTCGAGTAACAGCAACGCATTGAAAAAAACCTGTCTGACAGTTCTCCTTTTATAGGAGCTGTCAGATGGGCCAACCAATCAGCTTTTAGTATTTTCCTGCCTAATCAGCGGACCAAGGGGAAAACTTCCCCTTTCAATAGAATACAATACAAGACTATAATTGTGCATGCTAAAAATCTACCTGAATTACAAAATTTGAAAACTATGAAAACTGATTTCATGAAGCTCAAGCAGTAGTGAAACAGAGACTATAGTGCAATGGTGGGCTGCAACTTTCTCAAATGCCTTTTGATATTTTGTAAAAAACACATTGTTCTTCCTGACTATTTTCACAGATGATGATTTATTCCCATCGCCTACGTCCTGTTCTCTCTTCCTCTCTAAAGGGCAGATTTCTGTCATAGTTTTGTAAGTGATATTCCAAACTAATCAGATTTCTTTAAAAAAAAAATACATGTTATTCAGAATAAAAAGATAACCCACTTGCTGACCCAAGGTAAGTTATCTCTCTTCCACCCCCAGTTCTGTAACTTAAATAAAAAAGTTAAAACAAGAAACCTCACACAAAAGAAGAAAATCATAATACAAAGCACCCTTATACAGCATGAAAATGTTGGTGAAATTAAGTATCTGATTTATTTGCAAGAAGTTTTTATATTCATCTAAATGAGATGAGACAGGGTCTTAAAAGATTAGCTGGAGGGGAGAGGGAGGAGACAGATGGATCAAATTCAGATTTCAGTGAAACTGTCTATATATCCTTAGGCCCAAATTAAAAGCTGTACTTTTAGCCAATTGGCTGAAATTGGCCAGATCCACTAGAGAATATTTTCATGGATACTGGTAGTTCTCAATTTACAACAGTTCATTTAGTGACCATTCAAAGTTACAATAGCACTGAAAAGAAAGACCTGTGACTGTTTTTCACACTTACAACCATTGCAATATCTCTGTGGTCACATGATCAGAATTCAAACACTTGGCAGCTGAATCATATTTATGAAGGTTGCAGTGTCCCAGGGTTATGTGATCCCTTTTTGCAACCTTCTAATATATGCAAAGTCAACAGTGAAGCCAGATTCACTGAACAACCATGTTATAACTTAATAACTTCAGTGATACACTTAACAATTGTGGACGAAAGGTGTAAAATGGGGCAAAATCAGGGATGGGATTCTTCTAGTTTGCACCTATTTGCTAGAACCGGTTGTTAACATTCTAAACAGTTCAGAGAACCGGTTGTTAGAAGAAATTACTGGCCTAATCCTGTAAGGAAGGCAGGAAGGAAACATTCTGGTGTTGCTTACAGAAACTGCCTCTCCATTAACCCTTATTACATTCTTGGCAGGACTAGACTTCCTGTCTCAGGAACTTCTCTGGAGTTTTTTCCCCCTCCTTTGCTGGTACTTTGCTTGTGTGGAGTGACCATTCAAAGTTACAATGGCACTGAAAAAAGTGACATGACCATTTTTCACACTTACAACTGTTGCAACATCCCCACAGTCATGAGAGGCCAGGCGAGGAGATGCGTGCCTCGATGTGAATGATATTGAGTTGGCCATACCCAGCCAATAACATGACCACCAAGCCATGTCCACCCAGTCACATGACCACCAAGCCATGCCCACAGAACCGGTTGTTAAAAAATTGAATCCCATCCCTGGGCAAAATTCATTTAACAATTGCCTCAATTCAAAATTCAAATTCAAAAGTAAATACCTCACAGCCAGCTGACTATTGTCTGATACAATATCGAAAAATAATTCATTTCTAAGGTTTAGGATTTCCAAAAGAATACAGGTGGACAGGAAATATTTGATTATTTAAAGTAGACTGGAAACCAGACTTCTTACATATTTAATAATGTAGCATAAAAATGGATATAGCTGATATTCCAAGTAATTTCCATTTGCTCTTCTTTAGTGAAAGACACCAATATGCCTTCCACATAAATTATCAGCAACTAAAAAACATGGTATTCCTCTTTTTGCTATGAGAAAGCATTTTATTCCTCCATTAGATAGCAAAACATGGATGGAGCTCCATCAATATAAAATAATATACAATACAGCAAAATGTCTAGCCCCATACAATATAGAATAATGACCCTGTGTGATATGGAAGTTTCCAAAAATTGTAGAAGTATGAAGAAAATTAGCAACAAAATATAGTTGGGGAAACTTTGGGTAGTATACTTTAAAATGAGAGTTTATATATATATTGGAGTTAGGTTCAGATGTATAATCTGAACATAGCTACCTGAAATGCAAGCATGTAAGATTTGAAGTGCTAAGTGGACCATATAATTCACTTTGCTGTTGTACCAAATTTCTGCTTATTTTTATCAACCATTTAGTGCGGTGGGGAGAATAGATGTTGGAAGCATTCCATTAGAACTGTGGAAGAGAATAGTAAAGCTCTGGTTTTGGAGCTGGCATAATAAGGTAATTTTTAAAAGCTGGCATAGAGTATTTCTAGAAGAGGAGGGAGATTATATGATACTAGCTCGATACCCGTGCTTCGCTATGAAACTATGTGGTCAGGCTTAGTTTTGGGGGAGGAAAATAAGGGAAACAATTCTGCCTCTTCCTACCAGCATCCATCGGTATTCATCTGGCTCCCGTCCTGTCAGTGTGTGAGAGAGTTGAGAGCTGTTTGGAAACTGAAACAGTATTTGCTGTGTGAGCAAGGAGACAGCAACAAGCCTGGGCGTGGCTTAGCTCAACTGTTCTGTACTAAAGCTGCTTGGTGCTGTGAAACTGAAACTCCTCTCCTCTGCTTGTGTTTTGCATTTGGAACAGAATTCTTTTCAGGTGGGGAGGGGGAGTAGAACTCCTTAGCATCAGAGTGTGTTAATAATAATATACAAAATACTAATGCTTTGATGGCCATTTTGAAAAATGCTTTCTTGGTGAGCACCTAGAAGCCAAGATGAATATACGTGCCAAATTTCAAGTTTGTAGGCTTTATGGTTCTGGAGGTTTTGTGATGATGTGTGAGTGGTATTTCACTTTTATATATATAGATTCTTTGGAAACATGGTCAGGAAGACATTTTGGTGCAGCTCCGAAACACACTATTCATTTCATCTGCAATTAATTCCCAATACAATCTGTAATAAGTAATAAGTTATTACTTATTCTAAAGTAGCCAGTAATTCAAAGTAGAGAATACAAGGCAAACAGCTTCATTCTTTCTCCTTCAAATGTCAATCTTTACATTTACTGTTTTCCAGTTTCCAATCTGTCATAAAATAAAGAGCATTCTCTTTTCACAGACACAAAAAAAAAGCAAAAATATTCTAATTTTCCCTTGCAGATATACCACCCAGGCATTTGTCAATAAAGTATTAGTCTTTATTTGTCTGATGGTTTGCAAAAGCATGTCTTCTACTAAGTTGACTAGACTGCAAGAGAAAGGAAAGTTTTAAAGTCAATACCAAATGCTGAAAAGCTTCAAAGGTCTTTCTTTCACCAGATCAATAAGATCTCCTAAATACTTTAGAGCAAGTCTAGAACTCTAGTCTAGAAGTCTAGAACTTTAGAGCAAGTCTAGAACTATGACATCAACCTTCCAAAGCTCAAATTTTATTTTAAGACTCGAGTGAATGAATGAAACACAAGCTAGGAGTTGGAGACTGGGATGATATGGAAGACAATCTCTGTTCAAAAAGCTATAGGACAGGCATTCTGGCATGACTGCTCTATCAAAACCTAAAATGAGAGAGAAAACAAGTAACTGCTTTTTTAAAAGTAATTAGGATGCTACTGGTTTGCTGTCTGTAGTATGTAGTAGCCAAGAGTACATATAATGGCAGAAACATGGTAAAATTTCCACATGATGTGGCTAATAAATAACTACTTCAAAGAAATGATGTCATATAGAATAATCTCCATTCAGAAGTTTCTAAAGTATTTGAACCTGTGAATCATGTCCAACAATGATGGACATTGTCTTGAAATGTTCTTATAAAGGTAGTTGCAAAGGTTGTGCAAATATACAAAATTGGTTTTATTTTTCTAATACTGCTTACTTCATTTCCTTTATAAATCAAATGTATACAGCTACCCATCTTATGTAATGTGGGAATCGTACAATAGTCAACTTAAAAAAAAAAGAATATGAAAACAAATATTTAAAAACAGAAGATCAGAGATAATGGAGATAATTAAATCTAAATTCATAGTGGTACTTTGGTACGCAACTGCTTTGAAACACATCAAATTTGGTACTCAATGCATCTTGATGAGAAAATTTTGTCCCGATACTCAACACACAAGCTAGAGCTTGGCTGCCTTGTGACTTATCACATTACTTCTTATAGGAAAAATTTGTTTGGTACTCATTGTACCTCGCAGAACCAATTATGATGCGTACCAAGGTACCACTGTATACGTAAGCTCAAAGCAGAGAGAGAGAGAGAGTGAGTACATCAACCTCAATGGTAGAGCCATCTACACAAGTTTTCAGTTCCTGGCACGTCCAGGCCTGATGACATAACCAAGTTATGAGAGACCTCCAGGATATTGAAAAAAGTGAAACTAATCAAATATCCGGAGGGAGACTATTCCATAAGGGGGGCACCATAGCAGAGAAGGTCTGTCACCTGGGAAATGTAGGTCCTGGCAGATCTTATTCTCAGCATGTCTTCTCTGCCAGAACTAAAGGTCAACGTTGATATAATCAGGGAGAGGTGGTCCTTCAGATAACTCAGTGATACTATATTGTTCAGAGTTTATAGATATCGATATGAGTTTAAATTATTTGGAATTTTACCTGAAAAGTATCAAAGGTCATGAGAAGTAATAAAAATTACCATGAACAATCACTACTTTGCAAACATTTACACCAAGTCATTTGCATTTTCTTGAATATAAATACAACAGCACACCCCAATCCTCAATGGCCAACATATGTTTTCAGAAAGAATGGTGTTTGGCTTTGTAACTGATTAGAATGATGACTATGTCCTCCTTTGTTGAATATATTTGGCATGTTCATATCAGCCTTGGTCCTCTTATCCTGTGGCACATACTGTCATCCTGATATCCTTATTGCCACTCTGAGGCTGGAGCATCTGTCCATTAAAGTGGAAATATCACTTCTCCAGCCAGCACTCCTATTTCCTTTTGCAGGGAAAAAAATCTAATTTCCTAGCAGTCAGGGAAAAAAGGGGAATTATCAACCATAGAAAAATGTCCCACCCTAATGCTCAAGAAAAACATGCAAGAACATTATGTTTTCAAATTTCCTCTTAAGCAGGAACAGGAGCTGAGATGATAATTAGTTATTAGTTAGTTAGGGGGCATGCATAAGCGCACCAACGTGTCTACCGTCCGTGTCCTATTGTTTCTTTTATTTTTCTTATATGTATCCATGTATTCATAACTATGTTTATACTTGTACCTATTATCTTGTAAGCAATTGACAAATCAAATCAAATAAATAAAAATTAGTTAAACCCAGTTTTCACAAGATCATTGGGACAAAGAACAATGATGCCAAATTCAAATTGGTGTAGCTTCTGCATGTGGTAAAAAACTGCTTCTTAGTAATTAAACAAATACTAAACACTATATACATTTTTGACTATTGCCAAAGATTGAAATTACAGAACTCAAATGGTAAAATTTTATTGATTGGATTACTGCTAAAGGCCGTAAAGTTAGTGCTTGACTAAGATAATGACTATTTGAAATTAGACGAAGCTCTGATCCACAAGTTTCCATTGCTGGTAGGCTCTGGGTCTCTCGGTGCCTCCTGAGGCATCCTCATACAATCATTGAATGACCACTGCTAGGACAGCTGGAATTGCGGTCATTGAGCGAAGTGATCACATGGGCATCTCGCTTCTACACTGCATATATTGATAAATAAATAAACATAAAAATAAATACTGCATGTGTATATCTATACATAAGGTTTAAAAAAACCCTATGCTAAGATTTTAAATTATGACTATTTAAGGTTGTACACTAAAATACATGGATAGTTACTTCTATTATACAAATATACAGGTAAAGTAAAAATGCACATCAAAGTGAATTTGCTTATTAATCAATTTCAATTTGGGAAAAGAAAATCATTTCCAGAAAAAAAAAAATCATTGTAGAATTATAGCTTATAGAAATTACTCAGGCTGGAAAATCAGCCTATTCTGTTACCTGGATTATTTATCCAATTATGTTTTAATCATTGTACCTATGTATGTTCAGGAAATAATTTGCTTTAAAAATTAAATTTACATTTTAAATAATAAACTTTAATTTTATTAAATGAAATCATAGTGTTAGGTATAACATTGATACCAAATATGGTTTGGGTGAATAAATAT
>NW_020716851.1:35430-54688 GCF_900518725.1 Notechis scutatus | reverse complement strand
ATCTATCTATCTATCTATCTATCTATCTATCTATCTATCTATCTATCCATCCATCCATACATACATACATACATACATACATACATACATACATACAAAATGTCTGCCTGTCTGCCTGCCTTCCTGCCTGCCTACCTATCTTTCTGTCTACCTACCTACCTACCTACCTACCTACCAATATAGATCTACCTACCTACCTACTTATCTACCAATCTATTTACCTACCTACCTATCCATACATTCATTCAAAAGGTCTGCCTGCCTGCCTGCCTGCCTATCTACCTATCTATCTACCAATCTATCTACCTACCTACCTACCTGTCTCTCTGTGTGTCTGTCTGTCTGTCTCTCTCTATCCATACATCTATCCATTTTCGAAGCGCCAGTCCCACAGGCACATTGGGAAAGTAGAGAAAAGCCAGTCTGGGAGGGAGGGAGGGAGGGGGAGAGAGAGAGAGACCTGATGTATCAGATTAAATTAAGGCCTAGTTTAGACTGAGGCCCTTTTCCACATTGAAACATCTTTGCCAGCACATTGAAACATCTTTGGCTTCTATAATTAAAGGTTTTGTGGACAAAACATGGTCAAGACTATCAGGAAGCTCTCACATTTTGTTGAGGCTTTAAACAGGATCCATTGGACCAGATCTTCACCCTAAAAATTACTTTCCCCCAATGTATTACAGTGCCAATTCTGTAGAAGGCAAAAGCAAAATGTACTGGTAAATTACAAGGAGAACACACACACGCACACACTCCCTTCTAACCCTGCTGGAGCAGGTGATTGGACTAGAATAGATATCTCATTATCTTTCTCTTCCCTCCCTCCTTCTTTATTTCTTTTTCTTTCTGTCCCTTCCTTCCATCCCCCCTTTCTTTGTCCCTTTTTCTTTCTTTCCCTTTTCTCTTTCTTTTCTTCCTTCTCTTTCTCTCTCTCTCTCTTTTCTTTCTCTCTCTTTCCCTCTCTCAAGCTCACCTCACTGACTTGACTTGCTTGGGCAGATCCCTTCAGTGCAGTGGGCTCAATGGGGTGGACCTGTGGGGCCGGCACCTAGAACGCGGCAGTGTCGGCATGTTTGAAAAGTAGAGCAAAGCCAGAGGTCAGTAATTTTTGCTGCAAAGAATCACAAAAGCTTCTGGGTTGTGCACAAGAAGGGACACGCATGTCAATGCAATTCAGCAACATAAAATAGATACAAATAAAACAAATCAACAAGAATCGGCAAAGCATCTCTGATTAGATTTTATTCACTACTAGAATCTAATCAGAGATGCTTTGCCGATTCTAGTCCAATGACCTGCTCCAGCAGGGTTAGAAGGGTTAGAAGGGAGTGTGTGTGTATGTGTGTGCATGGCTGTCAAAACTCCAAAAACAGGTCAAGTATCTCTGGGGAGGCCAGTCATAAATTAGAACACCTGCTAAACAAGCAGCCATTAAGTGAGGACCACTTATATTTGGTTTGCCAGTCACCTGGCCATGCCCACCCAGTCATATGACCACCAAATCATACCTACCCCATCATGTGACCAGCAAGCCATGCCCAGCCAGCAAGCCACGCCAGCCAGTCACGTGACCAGCAAGCTATGCCCACCCAGTCACATGCCCAGCAAGCCACACCCTCAAATTAGGCCACGCCCACAGGAATTTGAATCCCACCCCTGGGTGGGGGGCACTGAGGATGAGTTTGTAGCACCAAGGGGATGGTGGACTGAAAAAGTTTGGGAACCACTGCGCTAGAATCAGATGTGACTGAACAGAGAAAATTTTACCTTTACTACTATTAATAATATTTTTTTTTTAAAAATTAAAATCTAGTATCTTGTTGCAGTATCAGAACCAAACGACTATATGGATGTACCAGCTCACAGAGACAATGAAGCTGGCAGCCCAGCAGGCAGGACAGAATTAAAATCAAACACCATCACATATGTGTCCTTTGAAACAGTTGCTACTGTACCCATCTCAGGCCTGGGAGCTACTTCCTTGCCAAACATAATGGTAATTTTAGAAAATTCTTCGCCTTTCTTGCTCAATGTCAAATGTGCAGCTTTCTTTCCTCTGCCTGAATCCATGTAGGATGTGTATGAACCTAATGACGGAAAGAACCACAGGCCCTGATTTGGACAATTATGCTAATTTTGTGGCCCCTTTGACTGCTAATTTCTTTATCATTTAGGAATCCTGTCAAATAAATGATAACCAACCGTGAGACCCATCACAGAGTTTGGGTTGCTAATCAGGAAAAGGCTGGAATGGAAAAGAAAATGTGTGCTTTCAAACCAGTTTGGACTCCCAAGGGTTGTCAAAATCAATTTCATTGAGGGCCACCTTAGGGCTGTGGTTGACCTTGGGGTGGGGTGGGGGCATGGCTGACTGGGTGGGTGTTGCCAACTGGGTGGGAATGGCCAACTGGGTGGGCATGGCCAGCTTGGCACCATTCCCTAAACTGCTGGCATGTTTCCTCTTCGTACTGGGTAGACCAGGCCAAAGCTACGTTGGCCTGACCTTTCTTCACACTGGGTAGACCAGGCTGAAGACATGCCTGGGTCAATCTTTCCTCTTCACATTGGGTAGACCAGGACAGCCCCACAGGCTGGATCTGACCACATTGCGGGCTGGATGTGGCCTACGGGCCTTGAGTTTGACACCCCTGCCCTATACCATTTCAGAGAAATGATTATTCAATCTCTTCTTAAAAACTTCCAGTGTTGGAGCATTCAACAAGCCGCGGAGGTGCAGTGGTTAGAGTACAGTACTGCAGGCTACTTCTGCTGACTTCCAGCTGCCTGCAATTTGGCAGATCGAATGTCACCAGGTTGATTCAGCCTTCTGAGGTGGGTAAAATGAGCACCCAGACTGTTGGGGGCAATATGTGGAGTCCGTAAACCACTTAGAGAGGGCTGTAAAGCACCGTAAAGCAGTATATAATTCTAAGTGCTATTGCTATTCACGACTTCTGGAGGCATGTTGTTCCACTGATTAATTGTTCTGTCAGGAAATTTCTCTTTAGTTCTAGGTTGCTTCTCTCCTTGATTAGTTTCTAACCATTGCTTCTTGTCCTGCCTTCAGGTGCTTTGGAGAATAGCTTGATTCCCTCTTCTTTGTGGCAACCCCTGAGATATTGGAACACTGCTATCATGTCATCCCTAGTCCTTCTTTTCAAACATACCAGCAACCGTTCTTTATATGCTTTAGCCTCCAGTCCCCTAATCATCTTTGTTGCTCTTCTCAAGTTGAAACAGTTGTAAATCAAGTCACTCACATGACTGACCCAATTTTATGACCTTTTTTGCATCAGTCATAAAGCAAAGCTGGCAATCTTTAAGCAAACACTGCAGTCATTCGGTGAACCCCATTGTCACATTTGCTGAAAACAGGAAGTAAATGCTGATTTGGGGCAAAACCATCATAACATGCAGTCACAAGACGGCAGGATGTTGCAAACAGCCATAAATGCAGGCCAGTTGCCAACTGCTTGAACCGTGGTCATGTAACCATGGGAGGGGAGGTGCTGCTGTAATTTTGAATTGGGTTGAAAGTATCTCTAGGGAGATCTGTTGTAACTTGGAAGTGTCACTAAGCAACTGGGTTGCAAGTCGAGGATTACTTATACTCCCCAACTATGTATGTTATATCCCCTCCCTTCTGTCACATTAATATAGTATTGTAGCAATTGGTAGTACCGCTGAAAGCTTGGGGGGAGGGGCTGGTTTGTATAACTGTGAACTCATTTTTTTTCAGCCAACATCTAAGAAACTGAGTAGTTTTTTCCCCACCTAATTCTATTCCAGGTGGTGTTTCATATTTATATTCTTCAAATGAGCTCCCAGTGACACATATGTTTTGTAGCCCCTGTTTTCTCAAGAAGACATCTGTGAGATTATTTTGGCTAAGAAAGGCAGTGAGAGATTGGTTTAGGGGTAGCCAAGGGGTATCATGGATTCCTTCTCCTAGCTCCATGGTGTCAAACTGGCAGCCAGTGGGCTGGATGCATCACGTGCAGGCCACGCCCATCCCGGCTCCGCAAAGGCAAAAAACATCATGTGATACAATCAAGTTTGACACCTGTATCCTAGCTGAACATACTGATTAGATCAGGGGTGGGATTCAAAATTTTTAACAATCGGTTCTGTGGGCGTGGCTTAGGTGGTAGGCGTGGCTTGGTGATCATGTGACTGGGTGGACATGGCTTGGTGGTCATGTTATTGGCTGGGTGGCCAACTCAATATCACTCACTTCGAGGCACGCATCTCCTCGCCTGGCCTCTCATGACTGTGGGGATGCTGCAACAGTCGTAAGTGTGAAAAATGGTCATAAGTCACTTTTTTCAGTGCCATTGTAACTTTGACCACACAAGCAAAGTGCCAGCAAAGGAGGGGGAAAAAACTCCAGAGAAGTTCCTGAGACAGGAAGTCTAGTCCTGCCAGGAATGTAATAAGGGTTAACAGAGAGAGTTTCTGTAAGCAACACCAGAATGTTTTCTTCCTGCCTTCCTTACAGGATTAGGCCAGTAATTTCTTCTAACAATCGGTTCTCCAAACTGCTTAGAATGTTTAACAATCCTTCCTAGAGCATAGGTGTGAAGTGGTAGAATTCCAGCCCTGGATTAGATCACTATCCCTGTTGTTTGAACACCCAGTACTTAACGCTGTTGCTTTAGTTCCAAGTAACCACAGTACTATATCTGTTTTAGACTCAATTTAGCAACTCTTCCCCCTTACATAAAAGCAATCATATGGAGCTTGTTCAGCAATTTATTTTTATACAGTTCTTATGTGTAATTAGTCTTTCACAGATGTAATCAAAAGAAAATCTTTGATGAAGTGCATTCAGGTTACCCAAGATTGAATACTTACTTGGGAGAGTTTCACTGAATTCAGCAACACATATGCCAAAATAACCACGATTAAAGTATTTAACAAAAAAATACAAGCAAAATGAATCATTCTTACTTATTAACAGTTCTAAGGCAAAAAAAAAAAAAAAAAAAGCACCACAATCTGGAGCTTCTGCTACATTTGCATTACATGATTTAAGCAACAGAAGCATTTAAGGGACAAGATATTAAATGTACTACTGTGTGGAATAATGAATTGAGTTCACAGCATCTCATAAGTATATCTGCATATACTTATGAGATGCTGTGATATCAGTTCATTATTCCCAAATATTGGGTGAAGTGAGCACCATTAAATGCTGTATCAATTCCGGGATATAGCATTTAATGCTATTTAAAAAAAGCAAAAAGAAAAGAAAAATGAAAAAGGGAAAGTCCTTTCCTCCAAAATGCTAAAAGGTAAATGCCCACTGCATTTCATCTATATGAATTTCAATAGCTATTGGACGTATTTGCAAAGCCACATTGAGACTTGGTTTAACATTTGACAAACTTGGAGCATAATTTGGACCAGCGCTTCTCCTCCCCCCCCCCCCCCCCGTACTCTCCCAGCTACCTTGTTTTATTTCTGTTTTACCGCCCTTGTGCAGATCTCATTACCAACTATCCCAACAACACGGGATAGTAAGTGGTGCATGTTCTACACTGTAGCCCATAAATCCTGGTTTAGGCTTAGTGAAATAAGAATTCCTAAACCAGAGGTGTCAAACTCAAGGCCAGTGGGCCGGATCTGGCCTGTGGGATGCTTAGATCTGGCCCACAGGGCCATCCTGGAAACAGCAAGGGACCGGCCTGTGGTGCCTCTGCCAGCGAAAATGGAGCTCAGGAGGGCCCAACATGCCGTTTTCGCTGGCAGAAGATTGCAGGAGGCTGCTGCAGCCGGAAACGGGGCTCGGGAGCCCGTTTTTGCTGGCAGAGCGCTCAGGCCGCCTAGGATGCTGACACGAGTGATGTCGAGCTAGCCATACCCACCCCTGGTCTCCCGAGGACAAACACAACCCTGATGTGGTCCTCAATGAAATTGAGTTTGAGACCCCTGTCCTAAACAATTGTCTCTTTTTGTTTTTCTGCCTCTATGTCTGTCATGACTCCCGGTGAGTAGTTAAACTACTTCTTGAAGATCCTAGGGCTGAGATAGAGAGGGACTAGCTCAAAGTCACCTGGCCAGACTAGAATTTTTACTCTCCCAATTTCTAATCTCATATCTCTATTACTACCCCAAACTAGTTCTCATGTTTAGAAACCACAATTAACAAAATCATGGCTTAATCTATTTGAACTGTCACTAAAGGTTAGTTTATGGTTCAGCCACCATTATCTACTCAGAAAATGGAAGGGTAAGAATGGCTACATGGTACAGTCTTGCTCCAGTTTCTTTTTAGGTACATGCCAGTAGACCCTGTTCCTTGCCCCTGCTACTATACAGATAGCACAAAGATTGAGAAATCACTGTCAATCAGCACCTTATTGCAGTATATTATCTTGGACATGTATCTTGGGTTTCGTGTATGTGTGGGTGTGTATGATCAACATCTTGTGGGAACCAAGGCACCTATACATTCATACATACGGTAAACTCCACAAATGCAACTTTGAACTTTAGAGAAAACAAGACACCTTATATATGATTGCTTAGAAGAAATTTTCATTACCTTCAATATTTTCAAGTAATTATGCAAGTAACATTACAAGCGAATGCTGTTTTGGTTTTTGGTGTGTGTGTGTGTTTGTGTGTGCTTTTGAGTCAATCATGAATCCTAGTGACTACCTGAACTAATCCTTGAAATTTTCTTAGCCAAGTTTTTCAGAAGTGACTTGCTGTTGCCTATTTCCTAGATCTGAGAAAGAACACCTGGCCCAAGGTTACCTAACTGGTTTTGTGCCTAAGACAGGATTAGAATTCATGCCCTCCCAGTTTCTAGCCCGATGCCTTAACCAGTGCACCAAAACGGTTCTAGTAGGATGCTAGCAGACACAAATTACAGTTAAGAAATATATTGTTTTTGATATCTATTAGAATTATGAAGATGCAAAAATGAAATTTCATCTGAAGTGGGGGGAGAAGCCCAGACCTAAACCTGTAAGAAACTAGGAGATGGTGATAAAGAAGGAGAATTATGCACATAAGCATAATAACGAGGCTGATTATTAACCCAGTGTCTGTTCATTTAAATCAGCCTCTCCAATCACATAATATAACCACAAAGAGGCATTCCTATTTAAATATTTTTTCGGATGGTTCAAATACTTACATATGCATCACTTGATCTAGCAGTATGTTTTTTATTGCAGAACAAACTGAAAGCAGCATAAAGAAAGAATTCAAGTGTTTAAATAAATTCCAGTGAAAATATTCCCTGGGATTGGAGAAAGCATGTGATGAGAGGTTGGTTTACCTCAAATATTGTTTACTGCAATTACTATAGCAAACTATCTTCCACTTGCAACCAAACCCTTAATTTGCAGGTAAAGCACTATGGAACAGTTTTTAAACTACGACCCAGTAATTTGATGTGAAGAATCTTTTAATTGAGAACTACCATTAGCCTATTCTTCTCCCTAGACAGCAGTATTTCAGACAAAAATGCCAATTTGCAAATTCATCTACTATGTTATGTTTCCAAGAAAAATAGCATTTATCAGTAAGAATAAATTGTATTAGGCCTTCAGGTTCAAAATGAATTTAACTGTGCTCCATCTAGAAGCCGTTCTAGCACCTTGTCTTAGAAAAGCCTCAGTGCACCTAGCATGAATTGATTTGCTTAAGTTCTTATCAGTTCTTACAAAAAGAGCTCACTTAATGGTAGGGTACACTTTTCATGAGTTAAGTATCCATCCTGATCTAAACCAGAATAACCCACTTTGAGCTGCCTGGCTCTTCTTCCACCCAGTTTACCACATATGTTGCCAATAGAGGTGTCTAGCATAGATTTTGTTGATTCTGCTAGCAAGACTTACTGAACAATAATAGGCTGGAACATTTTAGTTCCCTTCTTCCAGATAGCTAGACAAAAATATATTTTCAGGATCCCTTCCAAACAATTTTTTCCAGTTCTAGTGAGAAGCAGCCCATCTATTACCAAAAGTCCCTTATAAGAAATGTGCCCCATTATCAAAAAAAATCCAAACTATTCTGATTGGCCCCATCCACAGTCAAATGTTCATTTCTAGTATTCTTTCTCCCAGACCCAAGTCTTTCAACAGGAAGAAATGGAAAATAAAACATCACAAGTGCCCCCAGATTCCTCACCCTCCTGGCCAATGCTCTGTAGCCCCTTGCAGCATCTTCAAAGGTATGTCTGGCTATGCTATTCGTTTCCACATAGTTCAGTAGGAAGGAAAATTGGTCGGTGGTCTGAAAAAGCATAACATCTCAGCACTCTGGCTCATATTTGCATTCTTTTCGATGCCTGTGTTGTATTCTTACATCAAGATGGAAGCTTATATGGGTAAAACCTTTTACATACAGAGCAAACTAAGTATTTCACAATGGTAGAATTCACACATCACATTAAACCATGATGAAGTTTGTTTATGATCAGTATCTTTTGGGAACCAAGGTTTATAAAGCTCAGCTAGCACAATCTATAAACCCAAACAGTTATTCAACAAGCTGTATGGCAAATTGATATAACATTTGTAAAAATCTAAATATTTTATTCTTTGTTTTTATTTATTTCTTAAATTTATAGGACACCCAATTTCTAAACAACTATGGGTAGTTTACAACAACAACAAAATCCCTGTCATAAAAAGAATACAATCAACTGGAAGAGCAAAATGTCAAAATAAAAGCAAAATATATAGCACAAAATGGAATAACACAAAATAACGTCCCGTCCCGTCCCCAAAAAATGGGGGAGGGCAATCAAGGCATGGTGATTTAAAGGAAATAAATTATTGGATAATATAATATAACTGGATAATATAATTAAAATAGTTTACAGGTCTCTTTTTAAAAAGTCATTAAAATAGTTTGCTTTAAAAAGCAAATAAAGTATTACCAATTTGTTGAGAAATATACAATTAAACACAATGTAATGAAAGTTGTGCTGGAATTTTATCATTCCCCACGTATTCTTCCATCACAGATTAAAGCTACTACAGTTGAAGTTCACTATTTTCATAATCCAGTACCATTTTCTTAAAAACTACTATAGTTGAAATATACCTATTTCATAAATCACCATCATTTTATTCCTTGGATTATTTATAGCTGATTCCTGGAATGCATTGAAAGATTAATTTTCATGTAGCAAGCTATGTTTACAGAACATATAAAAAGATAAACTCCAATCTTTGGGTACACTGCTATCTTGTATCTGTAACTATTTGTTCATGAAAGCCTTAACCCATAGTTTTTATTTACAAAAAAAATCACTGTGTAACCAAAGTATCTCATTCTAGTTTTTATTTCATTTTATTGCACTTTACTGCATTGTATTGTACCGCATTCATCCTATGATATCCAGATATAGAAACTTTGCTCATGCAGTCAAATATACACTGGGGGGAGATTTTACTCTTGTCTGAGAAAAACAAATTTGCCTCTTTATTTAAGCCAATCAACCAACAATTTTGCAAAGCCACATTCTAGAGCCCCAGATAATACTGAGATCCAGACTGGAGAATAACTGTAGCATGCAGAAGCCATCATTTCATGGTTTGGGACATGTAAAACTATGGTTTGCTACAAATGTATACTAAATGTCTTGTTTCCTCCCACAAGCACAAAACTGGACCCAGGAAACTATAGACCAATCAGCCTAACATCAATAACTGGGAAGATACTGGAAAAGATAATAAAAAAACAGATCTGCCAACATCTAGAAACAAGTAAAGTAATAACTAGCAGTCAGCACGGATTTGTTAAAAACAGATCATGCCAAACCAATCTTATTTCATTCTTCAACACAGTGACTAAATTAGTAGAGCAGCAAAATACTGTGGACATAATATATTTAGATTTCAGCAAGGCATTTGATAAAGTAGACCACAACCTACTTCTTAGTAAGCTAGAAAAAAGTGGAGTAGATAGCACCACCACTAGATGGATTCGCAACTGGCTGGCAAACCGTACTCAACGAGTAGTCCTTAATGGGTCTAAGTCTACATGGAGAGAAATAAGCAGTGGGGTGCCACAAGGTTCCGTCTTAGGACCAGTACTCTTCAATAACTTCATTAATGACTTAGATGAGGGAATAGAAGGGGAACTTACCAAATTTGCAGATGATACTAAGCTGGCAGGAATAGCTAACACCCAAGAAGATAGGCTCAAGATCCAGATGGATCTTGACAGACTAGAACACTGGGCCATATCTAACAAAATGAAATTCAATCTAGAGAAAAGTAAAGTCCTACATTTAGGCAAGAAAAACCAAAAGTACACATATAGACTGGGTGAAACCAGGCTCAATAGCAGTAACTGTGAGAGGGATCTTGGAGTCTTAGTGGACAACTAGCTAAATATGAGCCAGCAGTGTGCAGCCACCAAAAAAGCTAATGCAATCCTAAATTGTATTAACAGAGGGATACAGTCAAGATCAAGGGAAGTACTAATACCACTCTATAAAGCCTTAGTAAGACCACACCTAGAGTACTGCATCCAGTTTTGGTCACCACATTATAAAAAAAATGTTGAGACTCTAGAAAAAGTACAGAGAAGAGCAACCAGGATGATTAGGGGACTGGAGGCTAAAACATACGATGAACGGTTGCAGGAACTGGGCTTGGCTAGTCTAGTAAAGAGAAGGACCAGGGGAGACATGATAGCAGTCTTCCAATATTTGAGGGGCTGCCACAGGGAGGAGGGGGTCAAGCTATTTACTAAAGCGCCTGTGGGCCAGACAAGGAATAATGGATGGAAACTGAACAAGGAGAGATTTAACCTGGAAATAAGGAGAAACTTTCTGACAGTGAGAACAATCAACCAACGGAACAGTTTGCCCTCAGAAGTTGTGGGAGCGCCATCAGTTGAGACTTTCAAGAAGAGATTGGACTGCCATTTGTCAGAAATGGTGTAGGGTCTCCCGCTTGGGCGGGGGGTTGGACTAGATGACCTACAAGGTCCCTTCCAACTCTGATTATCTGTATCTGTATGATTCAGTTACTCCATAATGTGTAAACCCATACTTTCTCATTTATTCCATAAAGAATGGTTAAGCAAAAATTGTTGCATGAATGCAGCTTGTGTATACTTTGCATAAACATTATATTTTACTGTCTTCTTGTTCTTAAACTTAAAGATAGGGCATGTGAGATATGGACAGGCCAATAGAAAAAAGAAACAGGTACTGTTTAGAACGCAATAGCCTTTTGCATTGAATCATCAGATCACAAGCCACATTGTCACTGGGTTTACACATAATGCTAAGTCATAATGTGTTTTGTTGTGCTGTGCTTTAATGTACTGTACAAATCCAGCCATTGTGTTTACAGATGGCAGTTTATGCCTTTATTAAATAAGTCATGCTTAAATAAACCATGCCTTTGTCTCTGAACCAAGCTTTGAAATAGTACTTTTCCCTTCCACAAATTTCCAATCACAAAACATTAACATGATCAGAATTCTGGAAAGGAAGCAGCATCATTTTGTTCTGTCCTTAAAAATTAGACAGCAAAGAGGCTCAGGACAATCTGACTAGGTTTATAGATTATACTAAGCCATTATACATTTGAATTTGATGCTGGCTTAGCACAGTGTGTGAATCTAGCCACTGTGATTTTTAAACAATGGTTTATGGCTTAAAATTGGGAATTTATCCAAATTGTGGCTTGGTTGACAAATCATGGTTAAAATTCTGGATCCAGACATCTGCACCAATGCTCCAAATATACAAGAATTGGCTAATATAACTTTATAAATAAAATAATCAGTTCCATTTGATTCAGAGTTTCCTATATTAATTTAAAAGTAAACAATTTTCATCCAGACCTAATTAAAGTTCAGCATGTAACCCTAACCTAAAACATGTAGTTTTCACATGAATTTCCCATCTTCCTTACGCAAACATTGAAAATCTGAGTAGCCAACTCTTTATAAAAAGCAATTCATACGAAGTGCATAAAATTACTGAACATGCAGTTTCTTCTGAAATGGAATTATACAGTACTCCTCAGAAGAAATTCTTCAAGTACACAAAGCCTAAAACAAACTCCAGGTCATTAAGTTTACCTTCCACTGTAGACAAATTAAGTATGTTTGCAAAGAGTTTGCTTCTTATATATAAGGAACAAAAGGACATTACTGGATATTCAATTTAGCTAATAAAATAAAAGGCAATTTGTTCCTTTCCAGGGCAAATTGTTATGCAACAATGAATCTCTGGTTGCTTAGTTTTAAAATAAAGGAAAAGGTGCTATTTCAAAAGCCTGTTTCTCATCTTACATATTGCAAATAAATTGGTTGATTTCAAAATATCCTTCAACTTATAATAGCTCTGTCCTGTCAATACCTGTTCATGACATAATTCTGTCAGTCATGTTGCTCAATTTTCACGTGTTCTATTATGATCATTCTGCCATAAACTGAAAATAAGGGACAAGAACAGAGTACATTCAGTGAGATCAGAACAGAAGATGTGTGCTGTGATTATGAATTGCAGGAATTTTTTTTGAAAAATGGAGACCAAAGAATGTGATTAGAGATGAGGGAGACAAATGTACCTGTAGCATTAACTCAAATATGAAATTCTGCTGTGTCCACCATAAGGGGTGATGAAAGAAATAGCTGCCTTCTCTCAAAAGGCGTTATTCTTGGATAAGGAGGACTAGGAGATAAGGCTAATAGCGGCAGCATTACCTTCGGGTATGACTATGCTGAGCAGACTTATCTGGCACTGTTCAGCCCCAGTTAGAGCTTCAGCTGCTAGATATCAACAGACATTTTTCAGCTAGGCAACATCTTTTCTCCTTTCTATACTGTCTTAAACAGGGCAATCCTACAGTATGTGGAGAGAGAGGAAGGAAACAAGGCAGGGAAATTTTCTTTTCCAATACATTGCCAGCTTGTGGTGACAGGTGGGGAGTGGGGGTGAGAGAGGCATGGGGTTTTATTTCCCCCTCCTTTCCTATTTGACTGTTTTTGTAATTTCTTACTTTGTCCTCCCACAGCTTCTAATTAGAGGAAAATGAACTATGTCGAGGCTAGCACAGTTCTTCCTCCACACAGTCTAAGAAAGTATTGGATAGTGTGGATCTATCGCTTCTGCTGGTTCATCTCTGGCATGGGTGTGAGTGTCAGAGTATCACTGGCTACAGACTTTTCCACAGGCACAGGAAAGATGCTTGCAAGATCCTTTCAATACTGAATATTTTTTTAACAATGGAGAAGGCAGAACTTGAAAAATCTAATGGCCCTTGGAAAACACTATCATGGACACATAAAAAAGTCTAGAATAAACAGACTTTTCCCCCCAAAGCACTTACCTGTTTCTATCTGTTGCTGCTATTCAGAGGAAGTTTTTTTTTAAAAAAACACACACAGTTTTTTTAAAGCATGTAGTATTTAATGAAAAAGAGCAAGTGATAAAGGTCTTTCATTCCCTTTCTTAAAGAGCTTCTATGAAATACCTTGGCTACATTGGGGAAACAGACAAATCTTTCCCCCCCACAAGAACTCCAGTTGAAAAGACTGAGGTGGGATGAAGAAGAGGAGTCAGGGGATTAAAGGTAGAAATTAAATAGTAAAGGAAAAAGGGTCCATATACTGTTATCAACCTCATCCTTTTATCTTCTAGTATGTCAGATTAAGAAGCTTTGATATACTGTATTATATACAATCAGGATATTAAACAAATCAATGACAAAGAAAACCTTAACAATTTGGGTTGACTATCTCACCTGGAAACCTGGAATAAAAAAGTAAAATTCTAAACAGTATCAATCCTAAGGGATTGGGAAAAGAATTGTGGAGAAGTGTATCTTAAGCAACAAACCCTTTTTACTGTATAATATTTTCATTCTATGGATTGGGTGACATTTACAATGTTTTATCAGTTTACATTAGGATTTAGGAACTATGATTTATTTATATTGCTAATTTGATCAACAGACATTTTAGCTGTGGTGAATATTTTTTTGAGTTGAGGACTAAAAAATGAACATGAACTATACCTTAATTATTAATGTAATTTAATTTATGACAAGAACATACTACTTAAGTAAATGCACAACCCTAATCCTTTTTGCTTATTAACCATATGAACGATATACAAATCCCTTGCTTATAAAAATCAGAAATTTATTTTTAGAATTGGACAAAATTGAGAAGTTATTTACTGTAGGATCTATTTTGATCCAGGGCTCATGACTCTATTTGCTTTTACCTGCTTGAAATTCTGCAGCTTCAGCTTGGAATTAAATTAGTTATTTTTTAAAAAAACTCAATTAAGGCTATGACTATGTAAAGAAAACCTTTTTTCTCTCTCTTTCAATGGATTTTATAGTTTCTCCTTCCTAAATCCTGCTGTTAGAAAACAGTGTTTGGCATCGGAGGGCCTACCTTAAAGCACATTCCATTGAATCCTGCTATATTTATTTGAAACACAAAGCCATGAGGCTGTTCAAATGAAGTTGATTGAGTTGATTGAGAGACAAGAGTTTCGTTTTTTCTGAAGCATATCATTCTCCACAGGGTAAAACCACCAACCCCCCCCCCCCCCCCAAAAAAATTTTTTCCTCCATTCTTCCAATCTGATACCAGCAGACTGGCTGATCCCTGTCAGTGAAATTTTGCCTTTGAATGCCATCATGTGGGCTTGTTGCCCATCACAAAACCACCTGCTCTGATACTACAGAAGAGCGGATCTACGATGAACTCAGATGCTCCCCAGCCAAAATAAATCCTTTTTGGGTTGTTTTTTTTTTTTTTTTGCTTTACAAATCCAATGATCACACCCTGGACTAAAACAAGTGTTAAAGAAACCACATCCCCTCATCTCTCCTCTTTTTCTTCAGGGAAGTTTGATCCGTCCATCCCATAGTCCTAACTCCAGAGGCTAAATTAGAGTGGGACACACACACACACATAAGGGTTCTTTCCCTACAACCAACATATATATAAATATAAATATATATTTATTAGTTGTAGGGAAAGAACCCTTATGGGGGGGTGTTTAGCCCCCCCCCCCTTAATTTAGCCTCTGGAGTTAGGACTTAGGTATATATATAAAACGACCAATATATATAATTATATATACCGGTTTATATATTGGTGGTGATGTATATATTGGTGGTAGGGAAAGAACCCCACATATATATATATAGAGAGAGAGAGAGAGAGCTTCAGGCGCACAGCAACCAACCCCAAGAGGCCAACGCAACACCTCAGCCAGCCGGGTACGGCCGTTGTTAAACGGGAAGAGCGGACTTTTCCCCACCGGAGCCTGAGGTGAGATGGGGCGGGGAGGGGACGACGAAGGAAGGCGATGCCCAAGGTAGTTTAAGCCACCTCACCTTTCGAAAAGAATGCGGATCATGAAGATGCAGAAGGCCACGGGAAAGGCTAAGTAGAGGTCCTCCACCTGAGGGTAGGTGGCTTCTTCGGTGTTCTTCAGATCCGCCCAAGTGACATTGTGGGGCAACCAAAACCTCTCGTTCCAGAACCAAGCCAGGATCCCTGCCATCTTTGCTTTGTCTGGCTCCGCTTCTGCCCCTTCCCCCCCCCTTTTTTTTTTTTTTTTTTGGCTTTTCCTCCCCGCTTGCCGCCGCCGCCGCCGAAGAAGAAGATGCTCAGGCGCGCGCGGGTGTCCGCCGAGCTTAATGTGCCTTGAATCTGGCCGGTCAGCGCTACGGATGCTATTCTAAACCCCTCCCTGAGCGGCAGCGGCGGCAGCAGCAGCCACCGCCAAGCTGGGCCCACCCAGCCTTGCCAGCTTGCCAAGCTTCAGCGAAAAGGCCGCCCTGCCTGTCACAAGTCCTTCAAGGAGACGCCCCCTGATTGGCTGCTGGGACTGTCAACCAGCTGGACGCAGGCGAGTCCTAAGGCTCCCCCGATGCAGCTGCTTTTGCCCCCCCCCCCTGCCCCCTCCCCCCCCCTCCCGTTCAATCGAGGAAGGAGGAACGAAGGGTGGATTCCGGCTGGGCAAATTCAGATTGCTTCCTTCGGGTGCTGGAAGTTGGGGTTGTTCGGGTTTGTTTGTTTGTTTTTAAAAAAAAACTGGGGATGGGTGCGGGGGGGAGGGGGAGGGGGAGATCTGATGTATGATTTGTGTTGCTTGCAACGAATCGAACCTTCTAGCTCTCTTTGCAGGAAAACAACATCATCATCATCAACAACAACAACAACAAAGCGTTGCCTGTCCATTGGATATATTAGGCATGTGTGTTTGAAGAGGAGAGGTCGGTGTGCAAACCCACTGGAATCATGTCACATTGGGGAGAAAATAATAATAGGACATCAGGAAAGGTGGGAATGCATCTAGTGTGAGTAAAATATGGAGTGTGGGGGCCCCACCCCTAAAATATAAACAGGTGTGCATGGTCTTATTGCTTCTGTGCCTAAGTTGAGCTGTAGGATAAGCCTACCCTCCCTCATCCCTCAAAAAAAAAAAAAAAAATAGGTAGCAGCAGCAGAGGAAGGAAGCTTTGGCAACAAAAGTCAGTTGGGTCCATGTGGGATGTGCTCTGATTCCCCCTCTGCAGGGAGAAAACTTAACACAAAACTACAGAGTTAAGCCTGTACTGTCTATACATACATACATACATACATACATACACTGCTCAAAAAAATAAAGGGAACACAAAAATAAGACATCCTAGATCTGAATGAATGAAATATTCTTATTAAATACTTTGTTCATTACATAGTTGAATGTGCTGACAACAAAATCACACAAAAATTATCAATGGAAATCAAATTTAGCAACCCATGGAGGTCTGGATTTGGAGTTACACTCAAAATTAAAGTGGAAAAAAACACTATAGGCTGATCCAACTTTGATGTAATGTCCTTAAAACAAGTCAAAATGAGGCTCAGTAGTGTGTGTGGCCTCCACGTGCCTGTATGCCCTCCCTACAACGCCAAGACATGCTCCTGTTGAGGTGGCAGATGGTCTCCTGAGGGATCTCCTCCCACAGCTGGACTAAAGCATCCCCCAACTCCTGGACAGTCTGTGGTGCATCGTGACATTGGTGGATGGAGCGAGACATGATGTCCCAGATGTGCTCAATTGGATTTAGGTCTGGGGAACCGGCAGGCCAGTCCATAGCATCAATGCCTTTGTCTTACAGGAACTGCTGACACACTCCAGCCACATGAGGTTTAGCATTGTCTTGCATTAGGAGGAACCCAGGGCCAACTGCACCAGCAAATGGTCCCACAAGGGGTCTGAGGATCTCATCTCGGTATCTAATGGCAGTCAGGCTACCTCTGGCAAGCACATGGAGGGCTGTGCGGCCCCCTAAAGAAATGCCACCCCAAACCATTACTGACCCACTGCCAAACTGGTTATGCTGGAGGATGTTGCAGGCAGCAGAACGTTCTCCACAGCGTCTCCAGATCCTGTCACGTCTGTCACATGCTCAGTGTGAACCTGCTTTCATCTGTGAAGAGCACAGGGTGCCAGTGGTGAATTTGCCAATCTTGGTGTTCTCTAGCAAATGCCAAACATCCTGCATGGTGTTGGGCTGTAAGCACAACCCCCACCTGTGGACGTCGGGCCCTCATACCACCCTCATGGAGTCTGTTTCTGACCGTTTGAGCAGCCACATGCACATTTGTGGCCCGCTGGAGGTCATTTTGCAGGGCTCTGGCAGTGCTCCTCCTGTCCCTCCTTGCACAAAGTTGGAGGTAGCGGTCCTGATGCTGGGTTGTTGCCCTCCTACGGCCTCCTCCACATCTCCTGATGTACTGGCCTGTCTCCTGGTAGCGCCTCCATGCTCTGGACACTACGCTGACAGACACAGCAAACTTTCTTGCCACAGCTCGCATTGATGTGCCATCCTGGATGAACTGCACTACCTGAGCCACTTGTGTGGGTTGTAGACTCCGTCTCATGCTACCACTAGAGTGAAAGCACCACCAGCATTCAAAAGTGACCAAACCATCAGCCAGAAAGCATAGGAACTGAGAAGTGATCTGTGGTTACCACCTGCAGAACCACTCCTTTATTGGGGATATCTTGCTAACTGCCTATGCTTTCCACCTGTTGTCTATTCCATTTGCACAACAGCTTGTGAAATTGTCAATCAGTGTTGCTACCTAAGTGGACAGTTCGATTTCACAGAAGTGTGATGATGTAAAAGATGTTTTGTAACCTTCGTGAGGCAAAAAGAGTTGCACCTGTGGCAAATGCTGGGAAAGCGGGACAAAAGGGAGTTTGCGGTGTGACCTCATTTTGACTCAGTTCCTGGGTTGGCAAAAATTTAATTGCATGCTAACTCACCAGTTGTGTTCCCCCAAAGTTGTTTTCCCCTGAAGCTGTTTTATTATATGATTCATTAAAAGGGCAGAAACCTCTCTGAGACTCATGGTGTTATCTGAATCGGGAACAGCCATGGTTGCTTATTTGCAGAAAGTGGAGTTTAAAGACTTGTTTAAGTTTCAAATGTGAGTTATTCTTCAACCCAAATATTGTTTATTTGCTTCCTGGAGCTATTCAGGGTTTTCCTCATTCTAACTAGGAGCTCGAGACACAGCATAAAACTCACTCTTCCAGTTGTTCCTGCTATAACCCCCTTGGAGCACATTGGACAGTCATTTGGTCCTAGTATTTTCTCCACTATACTTTACTGGAATTATTTTCAATTGGATGGCATGCTGAACTTCAGGTAAATTATTTAAATTGGACTACTAATCACAAGGTTCAAAGAGAAGTAAGATTAGTTCATAAGATTTCTTGCTATTCCTTTCAGGTATATAGCATGTATAAGAACATAGTCATGGTCTTGAAACTTAATCTAGTCTTATTTTGGAATCTGTGAACTAATATCACACGACATTACGCTACTTTTGGTTCTTCATCCTCAGCTGCTAAGGTAAAGGTAAAGGTTCCCCTCACACATATGTACTAGTCGTTTCCAGCTCTAGGGGGCGGTGCTCATCTCCAGCGCTGTCCGAAGATGTCTCTGTGGTCATGTGGCTGGCATGACTAAACGCCCAAGGGGCATGGAATGCTATTACCTTCCCGCCAAAGTGGTTCCTATTTTTCTACTTGCATTTTGTACGTGCTTTCCAACTACTAGGTTGACAGAAGCTTTTGTTCGGGTATTTTCCCACGTCACCCGAACAAACATTGCTACAACTTTAAAAGCACAACTATAATGACGTGGGAAAATACCCGAACAAAGCTGAATGCCATACATGTAAGTACCCGCGAAAACTTAAGAAAACAAATATATATATATATATATATATTCTC
>NW_020716850.1:819395-842563 GCF_900518725.1 Notechis scutatus | reverse complement strand
GAGGGGAGGGGAGAAGGAGGAAAAGGAGAAGGGAGAACGAGGAGGAGAAGGGAGAAGGAGAGAGGAGAAGGGAGGAGGAAAAAGGAACAGGAGGAGGAGAGGGGAGAAGGGAGAAGAGGAGGAGAAAGGAGGAGGAGGAGGAGGGGAGAAGGAGGAGGAGAAGGGAGAAGGAGGAGGGAGAAGGGGAGGGGAGGAGGAGGAGGAGAAGGGGAGGGGAGAAGTAGAAGGGAGAAGGAGGAGGAGAAGGGGGGGAGAAGGGAGAAGGAAAAAGGAGAAGGAGGAGGAGAAGGGAGAAGGGAAAAGGAGGAGAAGGGGAGGGGAGAAGGGAGGGGAGAAGGGAGAAGGAGGAGGAAAAAGGAGAAGGAGAGGCGAGAGGAAAAAGGAGAGGGGATAAGGGACGAAGAGGAAGAGGAGGAGAAGAGAGGAAGGGGGGGAGAAAGGACAAGAAGGAATAGGGAGAGAAGGATCTCCTGCTTGAACAGGGAGTTAGACTAGAAGACCTCCAAGGTTCCTTCCACACCCTGCAACTCCCTTCCAAAGTCCTTCGTTCAAGGGGAGGGCTTCCTTACCTTCACTTCCTTCTCGATGTAGTCATTTAACAGGACGTCCGGCTCAAAGCGATCTGGTAAGGCCAACGGGACCGTGTGCAGCGCCCGCCGTTCGGTGACTTTCTCCTGGGCTTTCTTATCCCGCCCCTTCTCCCCTTTCAGGAAGACCCGCTTGAAGGGAGAGACAATCCCAGGCTGCCGAATAAAGAAAGTGGGGGGGGGGAGAGAAAGAGGGGGTTGCCGATGTTTGAGGAAATCAAGAATGCGGGGTTCCGAACGGAACTGGGGGGCAAGACGGGTCAAGGAAGATGTTCGTGCGAGACGACAGGACAATCCCGAGTCCTTACCTCGCTTTCCATCATTATCCTCCAGATAGTGGCACTACCTGGAAAAGTCCGCCGTCGGCTGTCGCACCCAAGAGGTACCTTCGACAGCCAGATAAAAGTTGCGCATTTGCCGAAAGCAAGGGCTGACTGACAACCGTGAGAGCCGGATGCAGACAAACCACAACTTCCTTCGACGGATGAAGCTGGTGAGCGTAACAACCAGCTGTCAACAAGCAAAAATATATATATATATCCCAAAATACACCCGCAGCTGGAGAGGCGTGATCAGCTCACCTTTTTGGGGAGGGTTGGGGGGCTCAAACCTTTGCAAAACGCATGTATCGTACGGGTGTCCAAAGGAGAGGACAAATGTCTCACCAAGATCATAGGGGCTGACCACGGATTTAAATGTGACAGAACGAGAATCCCGACGTGTTCAAAATTGTTTCAGAAGGAAGGTGTTTATGCAACACTTGCAGGCATGCCACTGTTTCAACAACACTCCATCCAACACAACACACACCAACACACTGAGGGCAGACATCGAACGAATTGTGTAGACTTCAGCCAAGCCATGAGATGGTTTTAATTTCCAACGGGGAAAGAGAAATAATCAGAGGTGTGTGGTAAGGTCAACAACACAGTGAGTCTTCAACTTACGAGTCAACTGAGCCCAACATTGAAGTCACTAAGTAAGACATTCATTAAGTGAGCTTGGGCGCTTTTTACTACCTTTTTTTTTTTTTTTGCCATGGTTCTTAAGAGAATCCCTGCAGTTGTTAAATTAGCTGACATGGTTGTGAAGCGAATCTGCATTTCCCTGTTGATTTTACTTGTTGGAAGGTTAAAAATGTAACGGGACACTCCGCAACTGACTCGTATTTATGATGGTCACAGCGTCTCAAAGTCAAGTGATCCTCTTTTGCAACATTTGGAGAAGCAAAGTCAAACTCAGGGGGAAGGCCATTTGAGCTGGCTGGGGAATTCTGGGAGTTGAAGTTCTCCCCTCTTAAAGCATGCTGGCTGGCGGATTCTGGGATTTGAAGTGGGGGGGGGGGGCTCCATTGCAATCGTAAGATGAGGATTACCTGTTATTTTGGGAGAGGCGCAGCCAAATTTGGAAACTTCGACACATCAAGAAAAAGACAAGCAAGAATTCCTCGCTTAAAGACAAGAAGAGGTCAGCTGAACGGCTGCCTGTCCATCCCACGTTTAATTTTTTTTAAAAAAGACATTGTCTACGGTCCAGAGACCAACGGACATGCAGAACGGAGAAAGGTTTTCAAGCAAAGATTTTAAATTTCTCCAGGCCATAGCTGGAGGGAGAGAAAGAGGCTCAGCCCCACTTTACAACGCCTGAAGGCCACATAATCTCCTGGCCTGAAGAGGCACCGAGAGCAGGCGGACTTGCTCAAGGAGAATGGAAACTTCGAATGACGTTCAACACTTCCACAGACAGAGGTTGCATTCGCAGGGGGTTCAAAGAGAGGAGGAGGAAGGACGGACTGTGGGGTCCTTGGTGCTCTCTGAGCTGTGGTTTTCTTGCAAACGTCTCATGACCCAACTGGGGAACATCATCAATGCTAGAAGGGAAGGAGTTTGCAGGGAGGAGGAGAGGAGAGGGAGAGAAGGAGAAGGGGAGAGAGGGGAAAAGAAGAAAGGAAAGAAAGGAAAGAAAGAAGGAAACAGAAGAAAAGAAAAAAGGAGAGAAAGAAAGAAGAGGAGGAGGAGGAAGGACTGGGAGGGGGATCCTTGGTGCTCTCTTGGTGGTTTCCTTGCAGATGTTTCATGACCCAACTGAGGAACGGCATCAGTGCTAGAAGGAAGTGGGGTTTATGGAGAGGAGGAGGAGGAAGAGGAGGAGGAGGAGGGGAAGGAAATAGACAAAGAGGGAGAAGGAGAAGACAGAGGAGAAGAGGAGGAAGTTATCAAAACGGTGCCTCCTTTAGCCACAGAAATGTCAGGCTCCATTGCGGTCATTAATTCAAGGATTCCCTGGAACAGAAAGGGCGGTGAGCTAAAACGTTGGAAATTATATATATTCTGTTTTCTTTGTTGAAAATCCAGGTATTTGTGATCCACAGGCCAACACAAAAAAAACCTACACAACCCCCAACATCGCAAAGGACAACTTCAATGCCGCAAGGGACACCTGACCTAAAAATGAAAATGCAAAAATAAAAAAAATGAATGAGGGCTTGGCAGTCGGGAAGTGTCCCAGGGGCTCATTTGAAAATCGAGGCCAAATTGAAAGACAAATTCTATCCGGAGAAGTTTCTGGGATCAGATGACCTACAAGATATCCTGTCCGAATCTGTAAATCTGATTTATGTTGAGAAACATTTGTGTGTGTGTGTGTGTGTGTGTGTGTGTGTGTGTGTGTGTGGGGAGGGGTGAATGTTGAATTTTGGTGAATTTGTCTTGGTGGTGAATTTTGTATTTTGGGAAAATTTGTGGGGAGTAAATTTGAATTTGGGGGAATTTTAGGGGTGGGTGTGAACTTTTTATTTTAGTGAATATTTTGGGGGCAAAATTTGAAGTTTTGCGCAATTCCTCCCCGATGACTGTCATACATATATTTTTAAAAATGCCATTTCCTTTGCAAATTTTCATTTCGAATAAGCTGAGCGTCAAAATGTCCTAGGAAAGGCAAATGTGTTGCTTTATTTGTGGGTCCACCACAATAGACTTGACAGGAAGCTTGAAGAAGCTATCTGTCTGTCTATATCTATCCATTCATCTATCGTTTCTATCCCTAATCTATATATCCATATCTATCCATATTCATCTATCCAGCCATCTATAAAATCTACACCTACCTATGTCTCTCTAATCTAGATCTATCTATCATCTATCTAATCTATCTCTAATCTAGCCATCTAGCCATCTCTAATCTATACTTATCTCTCTATATATATCTATCTCTAATATATATCGATCTATCTCTCTAAACTACATCTATTTAATCTATCACTAATCCATGCATCTCTATCTATCCATCTCTATCTATCTAGCTCTAATCTATATCTATTGATCCATCCATCTCTCTCTCTCTCTCTCTTTCTTTTCTAGTTTTTGAAAGAAGACACTACAATATTTTAGATTTTCTGAGGTTGAGATGGGTCTAGTTCTGAGTTATTTCTCAAAATAATAGAAATAAACATATTCTAGACTTTCTAACCACAACAGATGCTTCCCAAAAATGACAGTACCAGCATCACCGTCAATCAACGTCCAATGCCCGGCAACCGACTCAAAGTTACAACGGTTGCAACATCCCGCAATCTCTTTTTTTGTGACCTTCTGAAGGGCAAAGTCGACGGGCGAAGAGCTTGATTCACTTACTGTCTGACTAACTTTAGCAGTGGCACGGATTTGCCAAACCCGTGTGGGAGGAAAGGTCGTAAAACAGGGTAAGGTTCACTTAACGATGGTCTCGATTGGCCACAGAAGTGGGAGCCAAGCCCCTGCGGCACAAAGCAGAGCCCCCTCCCGAAATAAACCCTACCCGGAGGCCAGCAAAAGAGAGGGGGGGCAGAATGAGAATGAGAGAGACAGAGAAGAGAGTGAGACAGCATAAGAAAGAAGAAGAGGAAGAGGAAGAAAGAAGGAGAAAGAGAGAGAGAGAGAGAAAGTCAAAGAAACAGAATGAGAGAAACAGGGAGAGAGAATGGAAGAATGAGGGAGAGAAACAGAGGGAAAGAGACAAAAAGAAAGAATGAGAATGAGACAACAAGGGGGAGAGAGAAATAGAGAAACAGAAGGAGAGAGTGAGGGAGTGAGAAAGAAAGAGAACTCTCTAGTGGATCACCATTTGGATGGGCTCTGTAGTCCAAAGCCAGTGAGGATTGACTCAATCACAGTTTGGGCGGATGGGCTCTGTTGTCCGAAGTCGTTGTGGATAGACTCTCTACCTAGCGGATCACCATTTGGGAGGATGGGTTCCGTAGTCCAAAGCCATTCTAGTCTCGTGGATCGCTCTTTTGGAAGATGGGCTCTGTAGTCCGAAGTCTTTGAGGATAGACTCTCTAGCGAGGGGATCACAATTTGGGAGGATGGGCTCTGTAGTCCAAAGTAATTCTAGTCTAGTGGATCGCCCTTTTGAAAGATGGGCTCTGTAGTCCGAAGACACCGCCTTCAGGGGGGGGGGTTCTTCCCCCTCCACTCCCGACAAACAAGCCCCTCCCCCATGAACAAGCCCCTCCCCTTCGCCCAGAAGCCACGCCCCTCTCACCTTTTTGCCCCTCTTTCCTTCCTCCTCCATGTCTCAGGTGGGGCCCGGAGGCATCTTCCCCGCCGGGCTCCCCTCGGCCTTCACTGCCCCGCCATCGCCGCCTTCGGGGGGATCCCCAGAGGCTTCAAGCCGAGAGCGAAAAAGCGCCGCCGCCGCTCCGGCTCCAACTTTTCAATCCTACCGCCATCTTGGGCGTCGGCGGCGTTTCCCGGCGTGCTCCGCGCGCGCCCCATTCCTTCCCTTCCCTCTCCTTCACGTTCGGCTCCGGGGAGGACTGACGTCAGTCCTCCCCGGAGGAGATGAGAGGAAAGCGGAACCGGCTTGGTCGGACGCCCCGAGGAGCATGAACGGAAGACTTATTCACGAACAGGCGAAGATAGATCGATGAAAATAAGAGAAATGTTCCGGTGTAGTATAGAAATATATTCCAAAGATATGGATCTATGAAATAATAGAAAGGTTCCGGAATAGTATAAACATTATTAAAGGAGAATAGTATTCAAGGATCTTCAAACTTGGCAAGTTTAAGACTTGTGGATTTCAACTCCCAGAATTTCTGAGCTAACATGATGCATCCGAACACATAGAGCTATGAAATTATAGAAAGGTTCCAAGACTATAAATATTTATCCGATACATAGATCTATGAATTTAATAGAAAGATTCCTGGTAGCATAACATTCAACCGACGATGTAGATCTATGAAATTATAGAAAACGTCCGGTGGCATAGACCTCTTTATTCAACAACAGGAATTAAATCTATAGTAGCTCCTCAGAGGACATTAATATTTAGAGTTATAGCAAATAATAGCAAATAATATAATAAGGAAAATGACCTTGCTAAAAGTATTGTTGTGTTGCTACTGTTATTGTTACTATTGTTTTGTCGTTGTTTGCGGTTATTATTTTATTATTATCTTGTCTGTTCTCTATGAAGTGCAACTTCAGACCGGAAGTAATAAGTCCGTCCTACCCCCCCCCCCCCTTCTTGGTCCCATCACTTGGAGGCCGAATCCCGATCGTGACAGGTTGGACGCCTGGTTCAATCCTCCAAGGCGGGGGGGGGGGGAACTACATGCTCATTGAGGGCGTCAAGGAAACCCGGAAATGGTAAGGTTCTCTTGAACCCGCCCTCTCCAATCGTTGATTTGGTTGGACGCCTAAGTCATGCGCCTAAAGGCGAGAGGAAAAAAAAACACACTATAGGCACCTTGGGGGCGGGGCGTGTTACGCTGCCCCCTCTTGGCCTCGCCCCTTCGAGTCGGGATTGGTCAATAGACGGGACTGGTTCTAATTCGAGCGCGGGAGGAAAAGCTGGAAGCCCATTGAGCGCGAGACGGTCACGGGCGCAGAAGGGGCGGAGCGAGGGAAGGTCTCGCCGAGGGAAGAAGACATGGCGAGAGGAGCCAGGCGGAAGGCCTGCAATCGTGGATCCGCCTCCATCCGAAGCGGAGAAGAGCGTTGGAGGCTGCCGGCCTCGGTGCGGCCAAGCGGGTGAGTTTCTGGCGGGATCGCGGGAAGGGACTCTTGACGCCGGACTACATAATCCGCAGCAGACCACGTGGCGCCGTTGCCCGGGCTTTGGACTTCTCTTCGGGCTTCTTGGAGCTTCTCTAGACCGAGGCGGGTGGCCACGTGGCCTGGAAGAGAGAGAGAGAGAGACAGAGAACTCACTGAGGACTTGTGACTTCACCGTCTCGGTTAAAAAGGAAGCTTATAGGCAGAAGGTTTGGAAGCCACTCGCGGAACGAGTAGATCGTTGTGCATGTCTATCTTAATCCACGGATCTTCGAACTTGACAGCTTTAAGGCTTGTGGACTTCAACTCCCAGAACTCCTGAGCTAACATGACTGGAGGAAAAGGAATTCTGGGGGTTGAAGTCCACAAGTCTTAAAGCTGTCAAGCTCGAAGGCCCCTCCTCTAGTCCATCCATCCACATCTGTCATGTAAGTATCTATCCATCCATACCTCTCATCTAATTATCCAACCATCTATATCAGTCTATCATCCGTCTATATCCATATCTAATCTATCAATTTACCTAATCCATATATTATCTATTCATCTATATCTGTCTATCCATATCTGATCTAATTTATTGCACCCAATATCTCTTATCTATTGCTTACCTAATCTATCCATCCTCTTTTTCCATCCATTAACTATCTTTAATGTATCTATCCATCCATTCATCTATATTATCTATCCATTTATATATCTATGTATAGCACCCAATACCTTATCTATTATCTAATCTTATCCATCCATCATCTATATCTAATGTATCCATTTATTCATCTACCGTTTTTCTCACAAAATAAGACAGGGCCTTATTTTTTTTTGACCCCCGAAAAACCGGCTAGGCCGTCTTTTCGGGGGTGACTTAATTTCTCCCCACCCCGCATCCTCGGGTGGGCAGGCGGCGACAGCTTGGATGTTCGGGAGACCTTCCGCCACAGTTGCTTTCCCTTCTCCCTTGCTGCCGCGGCGTTACAGCAACGCCGTGGCGTTTGGCGCAGCTACGTGCGGCCAGTCAGGGCTCCTCCCTGCAACCGGAGCCCTGAGGAGACACTTGGCTTCAGGCGCTCCTGTCGCCGCCTTCCCTTTGCCTTCGAAGGTAAAGGGAATTATTTTAAAAACCTCCACTCATCCCACCAGGGCCGCGCCGGAGCCGTGTGGGCTGGGCAGAGCCGGGAAACACCTGCGGGTCGCTTTCCCAGCTCTGCCCAGCCCGCACGGCTCCGGCGTGGCCCTGGCGGGATGAGCGGAGGGCCCGGCGCGGATGCCCTTGCTCTCTGAATGCAAGCGGTACTGCCGGACAGGAGGGCCCGCCTGTCAGCTGTGCTGGGCGCCCCAGGCGAAGTTCTTCGCGCTCTGCCCAGCGCCAGGCAGGGATGGCGGCTGGGCGCTTCTCCCGAGGTGGGTCGATCCTGCGCTGCGGCCCCGGGAGATTCGCCTCCCCACGTGGGGTTGGGCTGCCCTCTCGGGCAGGGGAGGCTTTGTAGTAGTAGGGTGTCGTTTTTAAAATAATTCCCTTTACCTTCGAAGGCAAAGGGAAGGCGGCGACAGGAGCGCCTGAAGCCGAGTGTCTCCTCAGGGCTCCGGTTGCAGGGAGGAGCCCTGACTGGCCGCACGTGGCTGCGCCAAACGCCACGGCAGCAAGGGAGAAGGGAAAGGAACGGTGGCGGAAGGTCTCCTGATATGAAGTGCCCCACCAACGCAGGCAGCACTATATCCGGGCATGCAACAAAAGTACTTCCTAAAGGCAAGCCACCACCACCCCCACTCCCCCCCCATATCGGCCTTAATTTGGGGGGAGGGGCTTAATTTGGTTTTATGCCAATAAAACATGGTGGGGCTTCCTATTGGTGGAGGCCGTATTGTTGGAGAAACAAGGTATATTATCTATATTTATATCTAATCTATATTGCACTCAATATCTATCTTACCTATCTCTTCTATAATCGATTCATCCGTCTATCAATTTCTATTTTATGTAATCCATCCGTCTGTGTTTATTATCCATATCTATATCCATATCTATATCTGCTCTATATTCATCATCTCTATATATATTTTATTTAATATTTGCATCTAATCTATTGATATAGAGATACGTATGGATACAAATATATCTTTCTCCTCCTCGTATATTTTATCTTCTATATATACAAAAGTGAAATACCACCCACGCATCATCCTAAAATCTCCAGAACCGTCAAGCCTACAAATTTGAAATTTGTCCTGGATGTTCCTCTTGGCTTCTAGGGGTTCACTAAGAAAGGATTTTTCAAAAGGACCCTCGGATCATTAGTATTTCCTTAGTATTTCTTCTACAGCAATTAACACGCGCTGATGCTAAGGAGTTCTACTCCCCCTCCCCACCTGAAAAGAAATCTGTTCCAAATGCAAAACACAAGCAGAGGAGAGGAGTTTCAGTTTCAGAGCAGCAAGCAGCTTTAGTACAGAACAGTTGAGCTAAACCATGGCCAGGCTCCTTGCTGTCTCCTCGCTCACATAGCAAATACAGTTTCAGTTTCCAAGCAGCTCTCAACTCTCTCACACACTGACAGGATGCTAGCCAGATGAATAGCAGCGGAGGCTGATAGGCAGAGGCAGAATTTTCTTTTCCTTATTTTCTTCCCCAAAAACTAAGCCTGACCACATTGTTTCGTAGCAAAGCACAGGTATCCAGCTGGTATATGGATATTTTTATACACCTACTGATAGATATTACCGGTAGATATTAGGCATACTGATAGATATTACACATATGTGTATGTACATATATATGTAGTATCTATTGGTATCTATCATGCACATTTTACATATGTTTATGCACATACATAGACAGTGCATAGCGTGGTAATGTTGTGTTCTTTTTCCCATTTGTGTACAGGGACCCCTTGGCTTCACCAAACACCATTGGTACCCGAATTTCTGTCGCCGAGCCCATCGGTCGCTAAATGAGCCTCACCTAATTTTTGACCTAGATTATGTTAAGTGAATCCGTGCGAACCCGGCTCTGTCTATGGGAAGGTCGTAAATGGGGATTGCGGGATGCCATAACAGTTTTGCTGAGCCCTCGAATTTGGACTACGGGGACGCCACACGACCGTTGTAAGTGCGAGGAACTCCTCACAAGTCGCTTGGTTCCAGGGCCGTTTTAACTTCCAACGGACGCTAAATGAATGTTAACGTCCGAGGGTAGTTGTATTTTTACCTGAGCTGGTTCTTTTCCGAGGGGGGGGGGGGGGGCTTTTAGAACGAACTTGACAATAATGCCGAAAATTATGCTGCCGCAGGGTGTGCATTGCAAACCACAACCCTTGGCGAACAAAATTTGCATTTGTGGGTCTTTCTCTGCCTTTTTCTCGGGTTGTCTTCCTTAATGTTTGGGACAATTGGATTTTTCTAAGAGTTGCTGAACTGGGGAGTAGGATTCGCATCCGCGTTGGAAGCTGTCGCAACAATGCAAACCTTCCAGCGTGACTGGGTCTTGCCGATGACCCTGATCATTCCTGTTGTGTTTGCAAAAACAACCCCGGGACGGTTTGAGGCCTCCCCCTGTCCTCTTTCAGGGAGAGGTTATAGAAATCCCGGACAAGAGATAGTCCTCGTCTTACGACTGAATTCCTGTCGCTAAGCGAGACATGATTCCTCCCCTCCTTTTTTGCGACTGTTCCTGCTGCAGTCACTAAGCGAATCCCTGCAGTTGTAAGGAGCTAGGCTTCGCCATTGACTGAAGGTTGCAGGAGGGAATCAGGTGACACTCCGCCCTCCCAGGACGCAGGGACTGTCGTAAATATGAGTCAGTTGCCAAGGATCTGGGTTTAGATCAGATTACCCTGGGAAACTGACCGTCGTAAATACGAGCCACTTGCTGCAGTGGTTGTGCGGAAAATGGTCGCAAGCCCAGTTTTGCATTGCCGTTGCAGCCACTGTTTTGTGTTTATGATGGTCACTAAACGAGGACTAATGCCATTCACCCCAGAGTTATTTCTTCCTTATAACTGGAGTTCTCTTTCTCCCGTCTAGGAGAATCTAACCGTCTCTCCTCACCATGGTGCTTGTCCCGTTGAAGGTGAGGTAGGGGATGCCAATTACCATCATCCCTGGCCCTTCTAGTCCTTCCTCGGGTAAGGCCCAGTGGGATTGGGGGGGTTCGAAAACATTGATCCCTAATTTTGCTCGACATTTTAAATTGACCTTATTGGGTAGTCCCTGACTTACAACCTACCTGGAGCCTGGAATTATGCTCGCAAGCAAGTTGGGGGTGGGGGGTGAGCTGCTACCGGTTCACCCTGGTTTGACCGAACCGGTTGCTGGTTTTATGGCCAGTCCGGCAAACTGGTAAATCTCACCCTTGGCTGGCCCCGCCCATCCCACCCCTCCCAGGTAAGTACGTGGCCTTCAGGGAGGGCAAAAAAAAACAATCCCACCCCTGGTCGTAAGTCGAGGCGTCATGTCACCAGATTTGATTTTTCTCTCTCTCTCTTTTTTTTTTGCAGGCGACCATCGTGGGGCAAAAAAAATGTCAGAACAGTCTGGTTTTTTTTCCTCGCGGGCAGCTCGTTTTTCTAAACATACTTTCTATTCACGTGTGGAGGCAGCCTTCAAAATGGGCTAAATACCTGTACGCTGTATTTACATAAATAACGCAGGCATAGGATATAGGTGGGTCTCGATTTACATCAATAAACATCCGTAGAGCATCCGCAATTTGCAGTCCAGCGACTGCTGGACCTTACAACAGGCCCGGGGGGGGGGGGGGGAAGGTCAGGGGTGGGGCGGGGAGCATACGGGCCCCGGGGGGGGGCGAACACGGCGGCGATCTTGGTTGTAAGGGCCACTCGCTCAGCGTCGTTGGGAGTTGGCTTTCTCTGAAGTTGCGTTTGTCACTTGAGGATGGTTAGGTTGGACAAGCCAGCATTCACGGTTTGGCTCTGTATGTCACCCGTGATCACAGGTAAAACATTTTGCTCCTGTCGGACGGCAGGTGGGTGGACTCCAACTCCCAGAATCCCCCAGCCGGCATGCTGTAAGAGGGGAGGACTTCAACCAGACGTGCCTTTCTTGGGCTCAAGTCCACCTTATCTAATTTTATTTTTTTGCTTGGAAACAGGAACATGATAAACGCTTAAAACACGTACAAAAACGTCGCTTCCTTCCGGTTGCACAGATGTTTGACCGTGTTTCACGGCAGAAGTGAAACTTTCTGGACCCAAAATAATAATATGGAAGGGGTAGGGGGAAATCTCGCCTGGTAGATAGTTTTAAAAGAGATATTTATATATATATATATGCACGCGCACGCACACACACACAGGTACAAATATATATAATATATAATTAATCATATTTGTGTTAAATTGTCCTTGAATAATTTGGTGTGTGATGGGGGTGGGAAGTGACAAAGGGTCATTAGGATTGGAAACCAGAATCGGTGCAGGGGGTGAAATGTTGGCGTAGAAACCGGGAGACGAGTTCCAGTCCCTCCTTAGGCAGGAAAGCCAGCCTTTGGGGTGGGGGCTTTAGGCCAGAGCCCAGCCTACCTGGCAGGATTGTTGTGGGGGAAAAGGGCAAAGGCTTACTACACACCTTCATCATCTTGAGTAAAGTGCATAATAAAGGCAGAGCTCCACATAGTAAAGGCAGAGTAAAAACAGATGTGAATAAATGTGGATTTATACAGTTCCTCGCTCTCGTCCCCTAGGTCTCTCGGCCTGTTGGGCTGGGGGCCCTTAGTGCCCATCATCCACACCCCGTGCCTCTCGCCCGAAGAGGAAGCAAGTCGGTGGCCGTCCCGCCCACTGGCCTCCGTTCTGAGTCACTTGCAGGAGGCCGTCGAGAGGGAGGAAGTTTGCGGTCATCCGACAACGGAAGGTTTCTTGGGAGAAAAAAAAAGGATGATGAAGACCATGCTTCCCTTCCGGCCCCTTGGAGGGGGGGGGGCAGGATGGGTTTTGCTGCTCCTTCAAGTGGGGGCTTCTGGAAGGAGATGTAAGTCATTGGGTGCCTCTCCCTTTCTCCCCCACCAAACAGGATGACAGAATAAAGCTGGAAGGGGGGCCTCAGAGGTCATCTAGTCCAACCCCCTGCTCGACCAGGAGAACCTTTAAAGTATAACACAGTTGGGAAGGGATCTGAGAGGTTATCCAGTCCATCCCGCACTCAAGCAGGAGACCCTTACAGAATCACACACTAGCAGAGATGGAGGTCATCTAGTCCAACTCCCCTCCAAAAAAGAAACAGGAGACCCTGATAGAATAATGCAAGGGACCTGGGAGGTCATTTAGTCCAACCCCTGCTCAAGCTGGAGGCCCTGGACCGTTTCTGGCAGGGACCATTTTCTGAAGAATAAATGATTCCCCGCCTGAGCCCGCACTGCCTTCCTTCCCTTCCCAGGATCGGCAAAAAGAAAGAACCAGCTAGTCCTCAGTTTTACGACCACACCGTAGATCCAAAATTTCCGCAGCTGCGGGTCTGATTTGAGTTTTGATCCATTTTGCGACCTTCCCATTAAGTGAACCACTGCTGTTCAGCGAGCCACCTGGTGGCTAAGTGAATCCAGCTTCCTGCCCGTTGAGCCGGTCACAAAAGGGGATCGCAGTGACCATCATAAATTGGAGTCGTTGGCCAAGTCTCTGAATTTGTGGATGCTGCAACAGTCGTAAGAGTGAAAAAACGCTCAACTCACTTTTTGAGCACCCTTGTAACTTGTTTAGAGATAATCCTCGACTTAACAATGATTCATTGATTGTGCCAAATCCGACATCCCATCATTTCAATCTGGATTGTAAATAGAAGTTGTCCTCCGCTTAACAATGGAAGCTATAACGGAACTGGAAGAAAGACGTAGAGGTCATCTAGTCCAACCCCCTGCTCAAGCAAGAGGCCCTTGCAGAATCATACTAGCAGAGGTGCACGGGACCTTGGAGGCCATCTAGTCCAACCCACCCACTCCAAAAGGAGACCCTTACAGATTCATAGAATAATGCAAGGGACCTTGGAGGTCATATAGTCCAACCCCCTGCAGGAGGCCCTTACAGAACCATGGGATAACGGGATTGGAAGGGATCTTGGAGGTCATCTCCACCCCCAAGTGTTTGGAACATCTTGGTTATCCGTCCAGTAACCACCTCCAGAAGGATTTGTTTAATTTAGAAATTAATTTCTTTGTGTGTGTTGGGGGGGTCGGTTATTTCCAGTTGCTCTCCAGGTGTGCATGGGGGGGGGGGCGGTTCAGTCTGCCAAGGCTCCACCTTCAAAGCCTCCGTAACCCATGTGCTCCAGCTGCCGGTTAGCTCCCCTCCCGAGCCTGAGAAAGGAAATGACGTTGCCCCCACCGCAAAAGCCAAACCTCACAAGTTGTGGCAAAACACGGAGGAAGAAGGGCAGGGCTTGTCTTTGAGGCCCAGGCTCAGAATTGGAGGTCTGGAAATAAACGGGATGCCCACCAAAGACAAGATTTATAGCTCAGGGTAGAACTGGGGGGGCTTCTCTGAGCTGGGAGGGGGCTGTCAACTGAATTGTTTCAATGGTCTTTTTAGAGCTGCCAACAGAAAGGAAGGGGGGGGGAGAGTGTTTGAAAGAGCAGTGTGGCAGCTTGGAAACCGAAAGTGCATTCCATGAATAGTTTTTCAGAGATAGTAACTAGGTGACTGAAGATTCTGCCAGCAAAATTCTAATTGGAGCAATATGATTGATGACTCTGGGCTATGGACTTGTCCCATTGGAGAATATGAATTATGATATACCCATGAGGTGGGGAAAACCAGGGTCAAGGGTGACAATGAATTATGTCTCAGAGTTGGCTATACCCAGGCACTGCCAGACATGTAAACTCCCAATAAACCCTTTTGAAGTTTGGCTCAAGATTCATGATTTCATTAGGGTAACTGCCAGAAACCTGACAGGGTTTTTTTTTTTTTTGCAGACGTCTTGTGACCCAAGTAGGGAACATCAGTGCTGGAAGGGAATGTGGACTGCAGAAAGGAGAAGATTTCTGTCATGTCCTTGGTGCTCTCTGAGCTGGGTGGTTTCCTTGCAGACGTCTCATGACCCAACTAGGGAACAGCATCAATGATCCTATGGGAAGGAGTGCAGAAAGGAGGAGGAAGTGGAGATGCTGCTTTCTGTTTGACAAAGCAATGACATCCCAGGATTACACAAATGCCAAACTCGGGGGTGGGTGGGTTGTGTGTTTGTGTGGAAGTGGTTGTGAGGGAAAGATGGGCTGGATGTGGTCTCTAAGACCTGCCAACAATGGAGAAATCGAGGAAGCGATGGAGTCTGTTCCTGTTGGGTTGTGGTAGGATGCTGCACCCTCCTACTTCAGTGCGGGAAACCTGGTTGTGGGTTCCGTCTCATGGCGTTGAGCTTCCTGTCCCACCTGACTAAGTTCCTCCATCTTGAAGCCACGATGAAGAGGAAACCAAGGAGACATTTCAGATGGGTGTCTGGGTTCCGATGGACGCCCTAATTAATTCATGAGCCTCGAGCCAAGTTTAGAAAGAAATGCAATTATTTATTAGGAGCAACATGTCGAAGCACTCTCCCTGGCTGTAGTACAGGCTTGTCCAACCCGCGGCCCACGGGCCGCATGCGGCCCAGGTTGCCTCGTAATGCGGCCCAACGCCCACCCCAACCTTCATGAAAGATCCAGCGAGGAGGAGGAGGAGAGGCAGGCGTGAGGCGGGGCGAGGCGAGCAACAGAAAAGGCGGGCAGCCGCAGCCCAAAAGTCCCGCCCTGCCACCTCCTGCTGCTGCCGCCACCGCTGCTGCTTCTGCCCCCGCCACCGCTGCCACTGCTGCTGCATTTGCAGGAGGAGAGGTAGGCGTGAGGCGGGCGAGCTTTCTTCCCCCCCACCCCGCAAAATTTGGCCAGAAAATTATAAAACAAAAAATAAATAATTTTTAATTAATATTTATTTTATTATTATTTTAATTTAATTAATTTAATTTAATTTATTAATTTAATTTAATTTATTATTTTATTTAATTATGTGCGGCCCAAACCAAATGTTCATCTTCTAATGTGGCCCAGGGAAGGTGAAAGGTTGGACACCCCTGCCGTAGTAGAAAGCACACCTCTCCAGCTGGCTCTAGTAATCTGGGATACAATCTGGAGAAAGGTATGCGTGGAATGTGCTTCTTCCATCAGTTCACCACCACCACCTCCCCCACCCTGCCTATGGCAACTCAAGAGCAGGCTAGGAACGCTTTATGAGTTGACTGGGACTTTCCATGTTTCGGACTTGACGTCCATCGTTCAAGGAAAAATCTTTTCATCCCAACTTCCAAATTTACAATGGGTGGAAACAGGCCATAGTTGAGGTCTGGAGCAAGTCAGAAGTGACTGAGCCACGGAAGTCCCATTCCTGGACCTCTTCATAGCTTCGCTGTCTCTGGAGGACATGAGATGCCTTCTCTGAAGTTCTCCAACTTCTCCAGGGTTTAGGTTTAGGTTCTCTGTGGAGGACTTTGGGACCGTCTTGTCCAGAAAGATCCATCCATCCTATAAGATCTATTCTGTTGAGGACATTAGATCCTATAAGATCCATTCTCTGGAGGACATTCTCTGGTGGTCTCCTGTCAAGTTCTCAAAGTTCTCCAGAGTTTAGGTTGTCTGTGGAGACTTTGAGACTTCTTCTCCAGACGGGTCTATCCATCCATCCTATGAGGTGCATTCTTTGCAGGACATGAGATGCCTTCTTTGATGGTCTCCTATGAAGTTCTCCAGGGTTTAGGGTTTAAGTTTCCCATGGAGGACTTTGGGAGTCCTTCTTCTCCAGGAGAATCCATCCATCCTATAAGATGTATTCTCTGGAGGACATCAGATATCTTCTCTGGTTGTCTCCTAATGAAGTTTTCCAGTGTTAGGGTTTTGCTTTTCCATGATAGACTCCGGGACCACCTCCAGGAGAATCCATCCATCCTATAAGGTCCACCCAATGAGAAACAACGATCGAGGAAGTGGACCTGCCACAAAGCACTTAGCTGTGCTTAACCACAAGCTCCACCTTCCTCCACTCAACGGAAATCACCCAGCTTGACTCACCCTTCTTTCCACACTGACGAGCAAGGACGGTTGTCAGTCCCGGTAAGCAGACACACTTCTCCAGGAACATGGCAGAGCAAGAGAGCCTCGAATTTGGGAAAGCGGACTTTGTCCTCTTGGACGAGGTGACCATGGAGGACTTCCTGGAGAACCTGAAACTGAGGTAAGGTTTGGAAGGGGGAAAGGAAAGGATGGGTCTTATTTCCGAGAAGAAGTCAAGATCATTTGAGGGACTCAAAACATCCAAGTAGATGTTTCTGGACTTCCATAGCCTTGATGGAGATCTTGGTCATTTGATGGCTCCTGAACGGAGGTCCACCATCTTGTTCTTCACAACCTGGAGGCTGGCAGAGTCTTTAGGCTGAAGAGGTGCGGTCCACAGAAGAGGGGAAGTCCACCCTTCCGTCAAACTGAAACTCCTGGGCAACCCCGAGGTTCAAGAATGAAACTGGAAGCCAGTTTGGTCTGGTGGCTAAGAAACTGGCGGCGATGAGTTCTAGTCCTTCCTTAGGCAGGAAAGCCTAACTGGGTGACTTGGGGCCAATAACTGGCAGGTTGTGAGTTCTAGTTCCACCTTAGGGATCACAACCACCTGGGTGACTTTGAGCCAATCACCAGGCGACAGTGAGTTCTAGTCCCGCCTTAAGCAAGAAATCATACTGGGTGACTTTGGGTCTATCACCAGGTGATGAATTCTAGTCCTGCCTTAAGGATGAAAGCCGGCTGAGTGACTCTGATTCAATCACTAGCCGACAGTGAGTTCTAGTCCTGCCTTAGGCATGAAAACCAGCTGGGTGACTTTGGACCAATCACCAGGAGACAGGGAATTCTAATGCTGCTTTAGGCATGAAAGCTGGATTCCAATTCCCAGAATCCCCCAGCCAGCAGAGTTGAAAATGAGTGGATTACAACTCCCAAGAATCCTCCAGCCGGCATACTTTAAGAGGAAGGACTTCAACTCCCAGAATCCCCCATCTGGCATCCTTAAAGAGGGGGAGATGTCTTCAACTCCCATAATTCCCCAGCCACCATGCTTTAAGACAGGAGGACTACAACACCCAAAATCGCCCAACCACCATGCTTTAAGAGGAAGGACTTCAACTCCCATAATCCCCCAGCCAGCCATGCTTTAACATCTCTGGACTTCATGCAGGCAGAGGAATTCTGGGAGTTGAAGTCCTCCCTTCATAATTTAGTCGCTGTACGGCAACTAAACTAACATCGGGTCAACCCTTTTTCCAACCAACCGGGTTTATTCTGCGAGGGGGGGGACAGTCTTGTGAAGCGACACGTCCTTAAGAGGGAGGAAGCTGCTGTTCATGTCGGAGGAAGCAAAAGGCCTGAAATGACTCAAAGTTGTCGCTCATTTTGAAAGCAGGAAAGGCATCATTTGGAGGCCAGCTGTCCTTGCTTCTCGTTTCCATCACCTTTTTTTAATTTGATTTCCTCCTCCCATTTTCATCAACCCTCCTCCCTCATCTCCCCCGTACTGATACGGCGAGTCCTCAATTTAGAACGCTTCGTTTAGTGCCCCAATTTATGACGACGCTGGAAAAAAAAGATTTTTTTTCACACGACCATTTAGTGACAACAGCACCGATTTAAAAAGGAGCATTTTTCACATGACTATCGAGTTGCCAATTGTGGAATTCAAAATATTTTACTGCCGGTTCTCTGGGCACGCCGACTTCTGACCGGCACAACCTGATCGCTTGAACCGGTATGAACCAGCAGCATACCAACACTGGCGGCCACAGGATGAAAATGCAGACGCTTGGGAAACCAACTCGTATTTATGACTGTTGCAATGTCCCCAGGGATACGTGATCCCTTTTGGCGACCGTCCAACAAGCCCGATTGACTTAACAACGGGTGACTAGCTTATCACCTGCCAGGATTCACTTAACAACAGTGGCGAGGAAGGTCGTGCAATGGGGCATAGCTCAATGGACAAATGTCTCACTTAATGACTGAAATTTGGGGCTCGATTGTGGTCATAAGTCAAGGACTGCCTGTAGTCCTCGCTTCATGTCCAGAAATCCCCAAATTTCCATTGCTAAGCAAGAAGGAAGTGCGAAGTGAATGTTGCCCTGTTTTGGGCCACTGTTCTTAAGCGAACAGACAGATGGATGAGTAGATATCACCACTCTACAGCTAGTCCTCACTTAATGTCCACAATTGCGCCCCAAATTTCTGTCACTAAGCAAGAAGGAAGTCCAAAGTGAATGTTGCCCTGTTTTATTACCTTTCTTGCCACCGTTGTTAAGTGAGTGGACAGATGTATATTACCTTTATAAAGGTAATCCTCAAATTTACAACCGCAAATTTCGGAGTCTGGCATTTCCATTGCTGAGCCAGATAAGTTGCTAAATGAGTTTTGCCTCACTTTACGGCCTTTCCTGCCATCATTCTTAACCGAATCCCTGCAGTGGTAATGTTCATCCCATGGTCGTTAAGTGAACCTAATAAAATCCCTGTTGACATTGCTCTTCAGGGATTTGGTGACCGTCATAAATACGAGTCAGTTGCCAAGCTGTCTGAATTTCGAAATGTGCAGGAAATGATTGTAAGTCCTTTTTTCTAAGTGCAGCGGCGACTTTGAACTGTCACTAAATGAATGGTCATAAGTCGAGGATTTCCTGTCTTGTGTAATGGACAGAAGGACTAGGGCAGTGAGGGTGAACCTTTTAGAGACCGAGTGCCCAAACTGCAACCCAAAAGCCACTTATTTTTGTTTGTTTGTTTATTTAATTATTTATTTAACTATTTAATTAATTTATTTATTTAACTATTATTATTTATTAATACCAACATGGCAATTCAACCTGAATAATGAGGTTTTACTACCTAAAATAATGGTTAAACAAGGCTGTGTTCAGCTAATTGTTCCAAAAACAAAACATGAAAAATGCATTTTTATGCCCCTTAGGTTTTTTTTCCTGCTTTTGAAATATTACATTTAGCAACAATAACAAAAACTTTTGTAATATCATTTCTCTCTCCCCATCTCTCTCTCTCTCTCTCTGCGTCTGTCTCTCTCTTTCCCTCTCTCTGTCTCTTTCTCTTTTTCTCTCTCCCTCTCTCTTTCTCTCTCTCTTTTTATCTCTCCCTTTCCCTCCCTCTCTGTCTTTCTCTCTCTCTCTCTCTCTTTTCCTCCCTCTCTTTCTTTGTCTCTCTCCTTTCCTCCCTCCCTCTCTCTCTCTCTCTCCCCCCCTCTCTCTCTGTCTTTCTCTTTTCTTCCCTCCCTCTCTTTCTCTCTCTCTTTCTCTCTCTCCCTTTTCCTCCCTCCCTCTCTCTCTCTCTTTCCCTCCCTCTCTCTCTCTGTCTTCCTCTTTTCCTCCCTCCCTCCCTTTCTCTCTCTCTCTTTGTCTTTCTCTTATCCTCCCTCCCTCCCCTTCTCTCTCTGTGTGTCTCTTTCTCTCTCTGTCTCTCTTTTTCTCTCTCTGCCTCTTTCTCTCTCTCTCACCTCCGGCTGGCGAGAGTGGAGCACACAGGGAATGCCCCTTCCCCGCGGCCACCGTGGTGATGTCACTGGCCAAGAGGGACACACGAGCTGAACGTTTAGAGCCGTACTCGGTAGAGTTTGCAAATGGGCTCAGCGGGGCTGCTTAATGGGGAGGGAAATCCTGGCCTGTTTGGTTCACTTGGGTGTGGGGTGAAAACACAGAAGGCAGAGCAAACCCCATGTCTCCCGGGGTTCAACCCTTAAAGACTCCTTTGCGGGTGACTGGGCAGGGCAGGCAGGGGTGGAATTCTTCTGGTTCGGACTGGTTCCATAGAACTGGTTGTTACAATTCTGTGCAATTCGGAGAATTGGAGAATCATGCCACTGGCTGGCCCTGCCCCTCCCTCCCACCCGCCCCTCCCTCCCACCCGCCCCTCCCCTCCCAGTCACCCCAAAGGAGTCTTTGAGAGGTCAACACTGGGGGCGGGGGGGAGAAGTGGCCTGCGAGCAGAGCTGAACCTTCCTTAGGACTGAAGCTTCTATTTTTCAGTGCAGACTTAGGCAGCAGATTGCAGAAAGGTAGATCTCTGAGTGAATCTGTGATCCTGCAAGCAACTCCATCTGCAGGCTTTGCCTGATTAATAAATAAAAGCTGCTTTTTTAAATAAAAAATTTAATATTTACATAAATATTTACAATATTTACATACAAGCTACACCCAGCCAGACATGTGACCACCAAGCCACGCCCAATCAGCAAGCCATGCCCACATGACCACAAGTCACATGACCACAAGCCATGAATTTGGCCATGCCCACAGAACCGGTTGTTAAGAAATTTGAACCCCGCCTGTGAGGGCAGGGCGAGGAGCAGATGGGATCACCCGACAGGCAGCCGCAGCAGAGGGACGGAAGAGGCTGTGGCTTGCCGACATCCATCCTATGGCCTACTGTGATGGGGCAATAGTGTGCGTGCCCACAGAGAGGGCTCCGCGTGCCATCTCTGGCACCTGTGCCATAGATTCCCCACCAGGGGACGAGGGCAGAAATGGGAAACCTTTTCAGCAGCGAGTGCCCAAACCAGAATGCACATGCATGCGTGCGAGCCGGAGTGCCAGAAAACTGAAGACCAGCTGGCCCGGTGCATGCATGCCTGTTTTGGGGGGCTGTTTTTGGCCATTTTCAAGTTGTTTTTGGCCTGAAAATGACCTGGGTTTTTTTGGCTCTTTTCCATGGTGCTTTTAGGCCATTTTTGGGCCATTTTCCAAGCCTTTTTCAGGCCATTTTGGGGCCCGAGGGCAGTCTGTAAACGGCTTGAAACACCCTGGAAAATGACCCAAGAAACAGCCAAAAAAACTGCCCCAAAACAGCCTAAAAATACCCTGAAAACTGCCCCCAAATGGCCCAAAAACAGCCCAGAAAACAACCAGGAAAATGCCCTGGTTTTGGCCCAAAAATGGCCCAAAGAACAGCCAACTTTTGGGCTGATTTTCAGGCTGTTTTCCAGCACTCTGGTGCCTCTGAAGACAGCTAGCCAACGTACCTGAAACCAGAAGAGTAGCTGGCAATGGTGCTCATGCCGACTGAGAGGGGTCTGCGTGCCACCTCTGGCACCTGTGCCATAGATTCGCCATCACAGGGGTCTTTCCCGTATTCCCATAGGAAGAGAGGCCCCCCTCTTCTCCAAAGCAAAGAAGGAGGGATACGATTCATATTTCTTAACAACCGGTTCTGTGGGCGTGGCCCAATTCATGGGTGTGGCTTGGAGGTCACATGACTGGCTGGGCATGGCTTGTATGTAAATATTGTAATTTTTGTTGAAAAATGAGCAATTTTTACCCAAAATCAAAGCAGGCAGGCAGATTGAGTTGCTCGCAGAATCACAGATTCACTCAGAGATCTACCTTTCTGCCATCTGCTACCTGAGTCTGCACTGAAAAATAGAAGCTTCAATCCTAAGGAAGGTTCAGCTCTGCTCTCAGGCCACTTCTCCCCCCCAGCCCCCTGAATACCACCCCTGATTGGGCCTCAGGAAAACCTCCTGAGTGGGACGGGTGGGGAGGGGAGGGGCCAGCCAGTGATGTGATTTGCCGGTTCTCTGAACTGCGCAGAATCGTAACAACCAGTTCTATAAAACCGTCCCGAACAGGTAGAATCCCACCTCTGATGGAAATCCATCCAGGCGAGGAGCAACTTAAAAGTAAGGAGGGATTTCCTCACAGTGAGGACCATTAACCCATGGAATGCCATGGTAGTTTCTCCCTCACTCACCATGGAAAAATTGAGCGACTGTTGGTCCTGCACAAAACACCACAACACTTGAAATATTGTCCCCTTGATGCTAGGCATGTGGCGTTCTCCTCACCTCCAAACACGGTCAACCCGTAAGCCTCCGAGATGCCTCCTTAACCGTGTCTCCCCCTTTGGCTAAACCAGGTTTGAGAAAGGACGCATCTACACCTACATCGGGGAAGTGGTGGTCTCCATCAACCCATACAAACCTCTGTCACTCTACGGGAAGGACACAATCGAGCATTACCGTGGTCGGGAACTCTATGAGAGGCCGCCTCACCTCTATTCCGTAGCTGATGCAGCCTACAAGGCCATGAAGAGACGGGCCATGGACACCTGTGTGGTCATCTCAGGTAGGGTTTCCCCCACATCTCTCTTTCTCCGTCCGAAAAAAGGGTTGTTACCCAATCGTAACAACCAGCTCAATCTGGAAAGTAGGAGGTTGGCTTGAACGGGAATTACAGAGGCGGGTTCAAGTCAAAATTGGAATGGAGCTGGAAGAGAGCTCAGAGGTCTTCTAGTCCAACTTCCTGCATTAGCAAGAGACCCTTATAGAATAACAAGAGTTGGAAGGGACCTCAGAGGTCATCTAATCCAACCCCATGCTCGAGCAGGAGACCCTTACAAAATAACAAGAGTTGGAAGGGACCACTGAGGTCATCTAGTCCAACCCCCTGCACCAGCAGGAGACCATACCTTATGGAATAACAAGAGTTGGAAGGGACTTCAGAGGTCATCTAGTCCAGGGGTCCCCAACCA
>NW_020716850.1:786183-806311 GCF_900518725.1 Notechis scutatus | reverse complement strand
CAGTCTCCTGGTGATTGGCCCAGGGTCATCCAGCTGGCTTTCATGCCTAAGGCGGGACTAGAACTGAGCCAATATCCTGGTGATTGGACCAACATTACCCAGCCGGCGAAGGTGGGACTAGAAGTCTCCATCTCCCTCTTTCTAGCAATGGCTCCTTCACCACCGGACGAAACTAGCTCCAAAATCCAAAATCTTGTTCTTCCTTGATCTTACCCAAGTCAGTGTGACTTCACGGCATCTTAAAGAGGACATTTGGGGGTGGGGGAGTCATTAAACTCAGTTCATCTGGCACAATGAATGTACAGTCTTATCCCCGTGTTTGTCCGCAGGCTATTTATGAGCGGCTCTTTTGTTGGATTGTGACCCGTATCAATGCCGTCATCGCAGTCAAGAACTACGACCCGCGAATCCATGGCAAAAATACAGTCATCGGTGTCTTGGACATTTACGGCTTCGAGATCTTTGACAACAACAGGTAGAAGACACCAGGAGAATTTATTTGGATTGTACAAGCAGTCCTCACTTAACGACTAAAAACCAGGCTTGGAAGTTTGGTTATAAGTTGTTGCAGTTGTTGAATGGGCCATCGCTGGCCGGCCTCAATTTAATGTTGTTCGCTTCTTACTCTCTCCTGTGCTTAAATAGCCACCTTCTGATGCAATGCATCAAGATAGGCAAGGCTGTCCCTTTACGAGTTATTGAGTTGACCATCTCTGCTCCTGCCTTTTTTCTGCCCTACGTATTCTCGTGATCAGGTACAGAAGGCAGTTCCTCTTCCTCATCATTAGTTGGCTGCATGCTTCCTCCATTGAAATCTCTATGTCATGCCCCCATTGGAGCCTGAATCTGCGGGGGAAGACGAGCTGGAGCCAACGGAGATTGAGGCAGCGGCTTCACTGGTTTCAGAGGAATGTGGAGAGGAGCAGGCCAAGTCAGCTCAGGGCCCTTCGGGATTGGGACGGCTTGTTAACAGGGAGGAACGGGGGCAGGATAACCAAGAGAGGGCAAGCAGTGGACATGAGGAGCAATGTTGCGCAGGCAATGAGCAAGGACTGCCCCTTCCTGATCCTCAAGCACGGAGAGTGGAGAGAAGGCAGGAACAGCGCAGGCCGACCCAACAACTCGGGAGGAATGCGCCCAGTCCACCTTCCCAAGGCACACCTGGGGACTGAGATTTAAGGAGACATTGCGGGAATCGGCATTTGTCAGGAACAAATGCTGAATTGGTAGAGTTTGTTGTGCCGGTAAAGACATTTGGAGTTTGCAGGACTACTTGCCTTCTTCTGGACTTTGTGGACTCAATGTTTGTTCCCTGTTTCATGGACTCATTTTCCTGTTCCTTTGTTTTGCTAGACTGGGTGCAGCCAGAGGCTGCTGTGTGTGTGTGTGTGTGTGTGTGTGTGTGTAATGGCTGTTAAGTGGTCAGTCATTAAGCAAAGAATTCCTGTAGATCGGGGTGTCAAACTCAAAGCCGGTGAGCCATATCTGGCCTGCAGGTTGCTTACATCCGGCCTACGGGAGCACCCTGGAAACTGCAGACTGGTCCGTGGTGCCTCTGCCAGCAACAATGGAGCTCGGGAATGCCGCATACAGCCCTCCCATTTTCAGCCCTCCATTTTCAACCATGACAGGAGGCTGTCGTGGCCAAAAATGGAGCCCAGGTGGGCCACATGTGGCCTCCCCAAGTTCTGTTTTCACTGGCTGAGGGCTCCAGGAGGCCGAAAATGGAGCCTCGACAAATGACGTCGACTTGACCATGTCCATCCCAGCCACGCCCCTTCCCCCCGGCCTCCCTGAGGTCAAACACAACCCTGATGCAGCCCTCAATGAAATCAAGCTTGACAACCCTGCTGTAGATGGATGGGTGCTGGGGGGGGGGATGGGTTGTTGGACAAAGATCCTGACCTTCTAAGTGTCTTCTTCTAGCTTCGAGCAGTTTTGTATCAACTATTGTAATGAGAAGCTGCAGCAGCTGTTCATCGAGTTGATCCTCCAGCAGGAACAGCAGGAATACCAGCGTGAGGGGATTGAATGGCAACACGTGAGTCCCCTAAACATTGACGCAGCCCTCCGAACATCCTCCAAATTGGTTTTCAGTCTGAAATTAATTTTTTCCCATAAAATCAGAGGAGAGCTCAACGACAACTGTTGAAACTGAAGCATTACAGGTAGTCCAGGGGTCGGCAACCCATGGCTCTGGAGCCACATGTGGCTCTTTCATCCCTCTGCTGCGGCTCTCGGTCAATAGTCGATAAAAGGAAAAAGGACACCAGGCAAGGAGGGGACTCTGGTGGAGGGGGGGAACTCGACTTTCAGTTGACTCCAGAATTGAATGGGGGGTTTCCAGTTGGGACCTTTGTGGCTCTTTGAGTGTTTAAGATTGCTGACCCCTCAATTAGTCCTCGACTTTTGATCACAAAGTGGGATCACAAAGTGGGACCGGAATTTCCATCATAAATTCAGTTATTAAGTGAATCGTGCTGGATTTTACGATTTTTTTGCCATGGCTGTTAAGTGAATCATGCAATCCTTAAGCAAATCCCATTTGGTAGGAAGATCACAAAGGACAATCACTTGAATGAAGGACTTGGCAACCATCATAAATACGTGCCAGTTGCCCAAATTTTGATCACAGAACCATGAGGACACTACAACAGTCATGAGTCTGAGGAATGATCCTAAGTTCCTTTTTATCAGCATTGTTGTAAAATGAATGGTTGTAAGCCGAGGACTAGTCATATCCCTTTTCATTAAACAAATGGTTGTAAGTCAAGGACTAGTCATAAGCCCCCTTTTTCAGCACCGTCATAACTTTGAGTGGTCATTAAATGAAAAGTTGTAAATCAAGGAGTACCTGTAACTGTAGTTCTCAACCTGTACAACTTTTAAGATTTGTGGACCTCAGCTCCCAGAATTCTCCTGCAGCATGGCTGGCAGGGGAATTCTGGGAGTTGTAGTCCACACACCTTAAAGCATCCAAGTTTGGTGGGGGGGAATCTACTTTAACCCTTCCCTTGCCAAGCATCAACTCTGCCTTCTCTCAACAGATTGAATATTTTGACAATCAAATCATCGTCGATTTAGTGGAAGAACCGCACAAGGGTGTCATCGCCATCCTGGATGAAGCTTGCTTGACTGTGGGCAAAGTAACTGATGCCCTTTTCTTGGAGAGTATGGATGCCAGGCTTGGCAAACACCCACATTATACCAGCAGGAAGGTAAGAGGATCGCAGGAGTAATACCCCGTAAGGAAGATAATTTGAGGATCCTTTACTGCCCCCATATGGGATATGGGGAAACACAATTTGGCAACCACGTAGGGACACTTTTCGATTTTTGTATGTTTTTTTCTGAATAATCTGGGTGACAGTGCAGCAGGTAGGGAATTCTAAAAGTTAAAGGAAGCAACAGTGCAATTTGAACCCAGGGCAGCTATAGGGAGGAAAGGGGAGGCGGGCAATTGGCGACAGGAGGTCCATGACTTATGACCGTAGCATGAATCAGAATCTCCGTTGCTAAGCAAGGAAGTTGTTCAGTGAGTCGTCCCTGGCTTTGGAGCTTTTGGGATGAATTGCTACAGTTGTTAAACGAATCACGTTGACATTAAGTGAAACCAGCTTCCTCCATTGACTTTGCCTGATGGAAGCCGGTTGGGAAGAATTTCAAATGGTGATCATGTGATCCCGGGATGCTGCAACCATCCTAAATGCATACCGGTGCTGAAATTTGACAATGTGTTTGTGGGGAATGCTGCAATGGTTGTAAATGTGAGGACTAGTCATAAGTCCTGTTTTTCAGTTTCATTGTAACTTTTGAAAAGTCACTAAACCAATGGTCATAAATTGATCATCTTCTATATATATAAAAGCAAAATACCACTCATGCATCATCACAAAATTTCCAGAACCATAAAGCCTACAAACTTGAAATTTGGCACACATGTTCCTCTTGGCTTCTAGGTGCTCACTAAGAAAGTATTTTTCGAAATGACCATCACAGCATTAGTATTTTGTATATTATTAACATGCTCTGATGCTAAGGAGTTCTGCTCCCCCTCCCCACCTGAAAAGAAACCTACTCCAAATGCAAAACACAAGCAGAAGAGTTTCACTTTCAGTTTTAGTTTCAAAAGCAGCAACCAACTTTAGTCTAGAACAGTTGAGCTAAGCCACACCCAGGCTCCTAGCTGTCTCCTTCTTGCTCACACAGCAATTACTGTTTCAGTTTCCAAACAGCTCTCAGCTCTCTCACACACTGACAGGACATTAGCTAGATGAATACCGATGGATGCTGGTAGGCAGAGGCAGAATTTTTCCCCTTATTTTCCTCCCCCAAAACTAAGTCCGACCACATAGTTTCGTAGCGAAGCATAGGAACCAAGCTAGTACTATTATAAAGCTTTCAGAAAGCTGTCCTTTAAAATTGGAAACAGAATCAGAATTGAGCTGAAAGGGACCTTAGAGGTCTTCTAGTCCAGTCTCCTGCTCAAGCAGGAGATTCTATACCATTTCAGACGTGACTGTTTTTTAGATTTATTTATATGTTTAAGGGGACGTGGTGGCCTTGTGGCTAATAAGCTGAGCTTGTCGATCAGAAAGGTCGGCAGTTCAGTGGTTCAAATCCCTAGGACCGTGTAACAGAGTGAGCTCCCGTTACTTGTCCCAGCTTCTCCCAACCTAGTAGTTCGAAAGCCCGTAAAAAAACAAGATAGGGACCACTTTGGTGAGAAAGTAACAGTGCTCCGTGCGCCTTCGGCATTTCATCATACTGGCTACATGACCACAGAGACATCTTCAGTCAGCACTGGCTCCTCGGCTGTGTAATGGAGAGGAGCACCACCCTTGAGAGCCGGAAATGGCTAGCACGTATGTGCGAGGGGAACCTTTACCTTTAAAAATGTTTTTTTTAAATCATTTTTTTTCCTTTATTTTACAAACAGTGCCACTGAATGCACCATTTTTAACATCTATAGGAAAAATATAGAAATTGAGTTGCTTTAGTAAAATAAATGTATATATACTCTTTGGTTTTCTATATTTTGAATCTAAATATGTGGTTTCGTGAAAGTTTTTTTTATACATTTATTTTGGTTTTGAAGTTTGGAGAAGAGACCGGAGACCCGCTTGTCTGAAACGGCCTAGGGTCTCCCCTTCGAGCAGGGGGTTGGACTAGATGACCTCCAAGGCCCCTCCCAGCTCAATTCTGGATCGATCGAGTGACTTTGTAAAAGCCAAGTTAGAAATATATAATGCCATTAACAGCCAGTCCTCAACTTACAAGCTCAATTGGGCCTGGGATTTTGGTCATGGGTTTGGGGGCCATTGATGAAACGGATCATCACGTGAGCTGACTCGGTGTTATGACCATTTTTATGATGGTTGTAAATTGAGTTGCCCCAATCACGAAGAGGTAAACATGGTTGGCAAGTGAATCATGTGGCTGATTATGGAATCCAATCTACACAATTCCCCCTTTTTTGTGCTATTTTTGGCTTTTCCCAGGGATGGAATTCAAATTTTTTAACAACCGGTTCTGTGGGTGTGGCTACGTAGGCATGGCTAGGTGGGTGTGGCCATGTGACTGGTTGGGTGTGGCTTCTTCTTTTTTTGTAGTGTCCCCTCCCCGCACTCCATTTTTTGGCCTCCTGGGCCTCAGGGAAGCCTCCTGGGCAAAGCTATAAGACAGCGAGGGGGATCCCGAAACAGCTGAATGTCGAAACAGCTGATCGTTGGGAGGATAAATAAATAAATACCTTATGAAGTGACTGGGCAGGGGAGAACGCAGTCAGCGATGTCGCGCATGCGCAATAAGGACTGGCTGGGAGGAGAGGGGTGGACTGAGAGGGGTGGGCGGGGCCAGTCAGAGGCATGATATGCTGGTTCTCCGAACTGTGCAGAATCATAACAACCGGTTCTACAGAACCGGTCTGAACTGGTAGAATCCCACCCCTGGCTTTGCCACGTAAGAACAAGCAAGGTTGTACGAGCAAGAGAAAAGATACATCCACCACCCAACCTCACCTTGACTGATTTTTGGCTTGTGTGTTCTCACAGCTCAATTCCACTGACAAGTCCATGGAGTATGGGCGTGATTTCCGGATCAAGCATTATGCCGGAGATGTTACGCAAGTGACTTTTCTTAATCCTTTCCCTTACTTTCCCTTTCCGGTGGTAAAAGAAGCGTGGTGGTTGTTGGGGGAATTCTGGGAGTTGAAGCCCTGGCATGCTTGCTGGGGGATTCTGGGAATTAATCTCCACCCATTCTGGCTGGGGGAATCTGGGAGTTGAATTCATGTTGAGATTATGTCTGATGAATATAATTCCGCATTGGCAACAGGAAGAGCATCCGGCCAGTAAACATTCAGCTCCATTCAGTTGCCTAGACTCCACCCTGCAAGGGATTATGGAGTCATTAAAAGACAACGATGATGTTAGCTGGGGAATTCTGGGAGTTGGAGTCTAGGAATTCTGCCTATTGAATGCTGGGAATTAATCTCCACCCATGTTGGCTGGAGAATTCTGGGGACGTCCAGACATACTGGTTGGAGAATTCTGGAGGTTGAAGTACAGGCCGGGTGGCTGGGAAATTCGGGGAGTTGAAATCCACCCATTCAAAGCAAGTGGCCTGGGAGATTCTGGGAATTGAAGTCCATACATGCTGACTGGGGGATTCTGGGAATTCACATCTACCTATGTTGGCTGGAGAATTCTGGGAGTTGAAGTCCACCCATCTTAAAGCAACCGATTTTGACAAACATAGATTTGCACTGATTTGCTCAAGAATAGAATAGAGTAGAGTAGAATAGAATAGAATAAGGAATAGGAATAAGATGGAATAGAATATAGAATGGAATCGGAATAGAATAGAATAGAATAGAATAGAATAGAATAGAATAGAATAGAATAGAATATAGAATAGAATATAGAATAGAATATAGAATAGAATATAGAATAGAATAAATTGGAATAGAATAGAATAGAATAGAATATAGAATAGAATATAGAATAGAATATAGAATAGAATCGGAATAGAATAGAATAGAATATAGAATAGAATATAGAATAGAATATAGAATAGAATTGGAATAGAATAAAATATAGAATAGAATATAGAATAGAATATAGAATATAAAATAGAATCGGAATAGAATAGAATATAGAACAGAATATAGAACAGAATATAGAATAGAATTTAGAATAGAATCGGAATAGAATCAGAATAGAACACAACAGAACAGAACAGAATAGGAATAGAATAGGGAATAAGAATAGGAACAGAACCTGGAAGGGATCTTGGAGGACACCTAGTCCAACACCCTGAGCATCGTGCTACACAGGAAGGCAGGTCCTGTCCACCCTCGGATCCACCCCGAATCTGAATCTGGGTTTCAGGTATTCTGTGGAAGGATTTCTCGATAAGAACAAGGATACGCTGTTCCAGGATTTCAAGCGACTGCTGTACAACAGGTAGGTCGGGCTGAGGCAGTGGAACAAGCCTGGATTTCAGGAAAACTCACCTCAAGTGGACAGTTTGGCCATTGACCTCGTCGCACAGGTAGTCCTCGACTTACGACCAAAATTGATCTCTCTCCCCCCCCCCACCCCCGGTTTGGGTTGTTAAGTTTTTACGAACTTCCTTGCTACCGTTGTTCAGTGACTCCCTGCAGTTCACCTCTAGAAGACCTCTAAGGCGTCCCCCCCTCCATTATTCTATCATTCTCTAAGTATCTACTGCTTGTGCGGGGGGGGGGGTTGGACTAGATGACCTCTGAGATCCCTTCCATTTCTGTTATTCCGTGATTCTGTAAGGGTCTCCTGCTCAAGCAGGTGGTTGGACTAGATGACCTCCAAGGTCCCTTTCAACTCCGTCCTTCTCTTATTCTGGCTTCTCACAAGGAGCATTAAATGCCCCAAAAGGCTGCCATGGCAGACAATTGTGAAGAGACAATTTTGCTCCATGTTGCAATAGTTCTTGCCAGAATTCTTAAGTGAATCGCAGCAGTTGCTCAGCTAGTCAACCAGTCATTAAGTGAATCCGGTTTCACCCCCCTCCATTGACTTGGCTCATCAGAAGGTCCCAAGAAAAGGATCACGTGATTCAGTTAGTAAGACAGTTGTTAAGCGAATCTTGGCTAACAAGTCTGTCCGGCAGGGAGACGAATAGTTTTCTGCAGGGGGTGAGGTGCTACCAGTTCGGACCGGTTCTATAGAACCGGTGGTTACAATTCTGCCCAGTTTGGAGAACCGGCAAATCATGTCCCTGGCTGGCCCCAACCCTCCCCCCCCCCCCCCCCCCCCCCCCCCCAGTCAGTACTTATGGTATTTCTCCCCCCCCCCTCCCGACGATCAGGTGTGCCAGCTGTCTTCCTGCTTCGCCCAGGAGGCTTCCCTGAGGCCCAGGAGGGGGTATGCTGCGAAAAAACGAAAAGAAGAAGCCACGCCCAGCCAGTCATATGGCCATCCCCACCTAGCCACACCCACCTGGCCACACCCACAGAACCAGTCGTAAAAATATTTGCATCCCACCCCTGGTTGTCTGCCACATCTAGTAGGGCTTCGCTAGCATCCCAATGACCGGCCCATAGATTTCCACTGCTCTCCTCTCCTCTCCTTTGCCTTATTGGGCATCTATGCATCAGGTACTGGACCCAGCTGTTCCTCCTCTTTTTCATCAGCCCCCTCCAGACCTCTTCATCTGATGGACGGCTCAGGCTCCACCTCCACCCCCCCCCCATCCTCTCTGCCAGCTCCATTCCCTCTCTCCCTCGGAGCTCTCAGGTGGCCCTGACTCCCATGCCTCCTCCTCATCCAATTCAGCAGCCAGAGGGGCTGGTGGCCGACAGGCCGCAACCCTGGCTTCCCTCATTGATGACCACATGATTCAGTAAGTAAGATGGTTCTTAAGCGAATCCAGCTTCCCCCGTTGATTCGGCTCATCAGAAGCTCGCGGAAGGCGACCACGGAACCCTGGGACATTGCAACTGTCACAAACACGAGTCCGTAGCCGAGCATGTGAATCTTGATTATGTGACCATGGGGGTCATAAGTGTGAAAACCGGTCCTACAACGTCTTTTTCAGGGCCGTTGTAACTTCAAATGGTCGCTAAGCAAATGGTCGTAAGTGGAGGCCTACCCGTGTTGCTGTATTATTATTATTAATTATTATTATTGTTGTTGTTTGTTTTGTTATTATCATCGTTATCATTATCATTACTATCATTACTATTACTATCATCATCATTGTTTTGTTGTTACTGTTATTATTACTGTTATTATTACTGTTATTATTGTTGTTGTTGTTATTTAATGGCCTTCCCTGGTCTTGGTAGCAAGTCAGTTCAGGAAATTGCTCGGCGTGGCGGGCAGGCCTCCAAAAGCATCACACTACAACTCCCATCATGCTAAGCCAGCCTCTGGACTCTGACAGGGAGAGGACCTGAACTTCACTAGAGGGGTGATTTCAAAAGTTGGAGCGTTGGTGCTTCTTCACGCCTCACGTCAAGAGGTGGATCTCAGTCCACAAAAATTCCACCTTCTCAGCGACAGTCATCTCCTTCTGGCCGCCATCTTGACTTCTTTGACCCCCCCTTTTGGGCTTCTTTCCCCAGCACAGACCCCCTCCTCCAGGAGATGTGGCCGGAGGGCAAGCAGAGCATCACGGAGGTGACAAAGCGGCCCCTGACTGCCGCCACCCTTTTCAAGAACTCCATCGTGGCCTTGGTGGACAACCTAGCATCCAAGGTATCTCAGATCTTCCTTTCTCTGGTAGTGTTTCCAGAGGTGGTATTCAGCCAGTTTGGACTGGTTCAGGTGAACTGGTTGTTAAACTTTTGGAGTAGCTCGGAGAACTGGCAAATACCACCTCTGGTTGCCCCGCCCACCTGCCCCCACTGTTACCTCTCCTGTATGCCCTTGTTTTTTTTTTACCTCAGCTGATTCACGTGGCAGAGGAGATTGCCACGCCTCAGCTGAGCTAAAAAAAACAGCTCAGCTTACCAGCATTGACAGAGGTCGACAGAAGTGCGCCTGCATAGAACTGCACATAGAATCGGTCGGAAACAATTTGGAAACCCACCATGGCTGCTTGGAGATGGGTGGACTTCAATGCCCAGAATTCTCCAGTCTTTGGAACAGGGCTCGAGAAAGAGAGACAGGATCAAAGAGGCCACAGGAGGACCTCAGTAGATGGTAGAGTTGAAATCATTAGACAGTAGATTTGAAGTCCACCCATCTTCAGTTAGCCAAGTTTGAGGAGCGCCGTTCTACAGTGTTGGTGGACCCAACCTTGTTTCCTGTTCTCCATGAGGTCAACCAACTCTCTTGATCATGGACACCTCGGTCCATTCCTCTATTCTGCAAAGAACATGCCATCTCTGTGTCAGGATTCCAGCAATCACCCTAATTAAACCATGATTCTCGAGCCAAACTTCAAAAAACTTCAAAGGATTTATTAGAGGCGACATACTGGCACTGCCCTGGATGAAGCCAACTCTGGCATATGTAATTTACAGTCACCTGTGACCCTGTTTCCCCCCTCCCCCCTGGGGGTCTTATAAACCAGATTCTCCAATTGGGCTGGGTGTCATCAATCACATTCTCCAAATACGGGCTGTGTGTCATGATTCAAGTTCTCCAATTAAATATATTTGCGGGCAAAAGCTCTGGTAGTTTAGTTACAGTATTTTAAAGAGAAGAGTTGGAATGTACTTTCGATTTCAAACCACTGAACTGCTCTTCCAGATTTCCTTCCTCTCCCCACTCCCTTTTTTTTCTTTATGGCAACTACTAAAACAGGCATAGGAATGTTTTATGAGTTGACACCTCTGAATTTTGAAGTTTTTTCATGCTGCGAACACAGTTCTGAAAGGTAAACAGATCACTGGGACAGTTCAACAAAGTCACCTTCCCAAGTATCTAAGATCATGGGTGGGATTCAAAAATCCCAGCAACTAGTTCTCTGGTTGATGGGTGGGCATGGTCACGGTCGACATGGCCTACTGGGACTTCCATTTCAGCCATTTTTCACCTTCCCCAGGGTCTGGAGGCTTCCCTTGGACCTCTGGGAGAATGAAAATGGCCTCCCCCCCAGGCTCCAGAAGCCAGAAACAAGCCTGTTTCTGGACTTTTGGAAGTTCAGGTTTGGCCCATTTGTTGCCCTCCCAGAGCCTCCGCACAGACTTACCTGCATCCAAAATGGTCCACATAGAGACTGCTGGGAAGGGCGGGGTAGGGAGTGGGGCTAGCCGGTCGGTTCAACTACCAGTTTGGCGAACGAGATATAAATTTAAGATCCTGTTTGCCCAAATGGGGCCGAACCGGCTGAATCCCACCCTTGTCTGAGATCCTCCTTCTATGTCCTCCAAACTTAGCAGTAGACACCTTCCCAAGTATCTCAGGTATGTTCTTCAACCATGGTAGCTTTAAGATGGTGGACTTCAACTCCCAGAATTCCCCAGTCCTTTGAACGGGGCTCTGAAAAGAGAGACTGGGGCAAAGAGGCCACCTCAGTAGAAACCTCCTCAAGTATCATAGATCCTCCTTCTATGTCCCTCAAACTTAGCAACCTGAAGACAGGTGGGCTTCAACTCCCAGAATTCTCCAGTCCTGTGAATACAGATTCAGAAAAAGGAGACTGGGGCAAACAGGACACTGAGGGATGTCAGTAGGGACCTTCCCAAGTATCTGAGATCCTCCTTCTCAATAGCGGGTTCCTACCTTGTTTGCTACCCGTTTGGTGGGTGATCGTGTGTGCATGCATGCCCCTAACACGCCAATCCGCTGACAGAATGAAGAAAGGAAAAGCTAGATGTGACCTCCCACCCTCCCATGCGCTTGTCGCTTCTTTTATCCTCTCCACTGATCATTGGAGAACTGGTTCAGCCAAATCGGTAGTGATTTTCACTACCGGTTCTGCTGAACTGGCCAGAACTGGTAGCATACCACCACTGCTCCTTCTATATCCCTCAAACTTAGCAACTTGAAGACAGGTGGACTTCCATCCTATGAACGGAGCGTGAGAACAAGAACGAGACAGAGACAAGCCAGCATTCGGAGTTCCCTTCCGGTTGGGGAAGGGAGGGGCTGTGGTGGGGGAAGGAGTGGGACCATGGCTCATTGCTTACTAGGTCTATTTTCAGCTTCGTTGGCAACTAAAATGAGAAGCCTGCTTAGGTGGCAGCTTGTGCATGACTGGTGTGCTATAAATAAGCCACACTAAGATGGAGAATACGGTTAGTTTTAAAAGGTTTATTATGCAACGCCTCCATAAATAGCATGCCAGAGTTGCAGCATTTCAGGCTAGAAAATCTTGGAAAAGTCAGTATATTGGCGACAGCCAGCAGCCAAGATCCTCTCTAATAAATGTGACACAAAACACCTTCCTTTTGGCTGTTGGCAAGTTTTTACAGGTAGTCCTCAATGTATAACTGCAATCGAGCCCCAAATGTCTACGGCTCAATGAGGCAGTCATTAAATCAGTTTTGCCCCATTTTACAATCTTGCCTGCCCACTGTTGTTAAGCAAATCGCTGGGATTGTGAAGTCTGGACCGGGGTTGTGTGGTTCAGGGAAGTCCTTGACTTACAACACTTTGTTTAGTGACCGTTCAAAGTTACAACAGCACTGAAAAAGGGACTTATGACCATTTTTCACACTTACCGACCATTTCAGTGCTCCTGTGGTCATAAGATCAGAATTCAGATGCTTGGAAGCAACTCATTTTTGGGATCATGTGAAATCCCCTTTTATGACCTTCAGATAAGTAAAGTCGATGGGGAAGCCAGATTTGCTTAACAACCATGCGACCAATAATGACAACGATTCACTTAACAATGGTGGCAAGGAAGGTCATAAAATGGGGCAGAGCTCATTTAGCAACTGTCTCTCTTCATGATGGAAATTTGAGGTGGGCTTGCGGTCATCAGTCGAGGACTATCTGCAGGACTTAGCCAGAACTTAGCCACCCCAATTTCAAATTTTTCCATTGGTGCTCGTTTCACCCGAGGAAACCTGATGGTCTTTCCAACCAGAAATGCAATTTTAGACAACGGGGCAAACTTAAAGACGTGAGATGGTCCTTGCGTAAACTCCATGCATCCTCTTTTTTTTTCAACAGGAGCCTTTCTACGTTCGTTGCATCAAGCCCAATGACCAGAAGTCCCCGTTTCTGTTCGACGAGGAACGCTGCCGTCACCAAGTCTCATATTTGGGTCTGCTGGAGAATGTCCGGGTCCGAAGGGCTGGTTTTGCCTACAGGCAACCATACCACCGATTCTTACTCCGGTAAGGTTTGCAGCCAGGAGTGCAATTCAACCGGTATAACAACTGCTTTGGGGATGCTCTGCATTTTAAAAAAAAGTGGGTAGGCGCACAGGGCTTGTTGGAGCAAATTGGTTCAGAGCCAGCTGATTGATCACTGGAACAAGGGGTTCGCCAGAACAGTGAGAATCCCACCACGGTTTGCAGCCGAGTTTTTGCCAAAGTTCCTGAAGAAGAAGAGACCCTGGTGTTGTCTTGGGCAGACTTTGGTGGAATTTGGGATCTTCGGCCATTTGCTGAGCAGGGAGGAGGAAGGTGCTGGACACAGCCAGGAAAGCATGGTAGACATCGTAAGCGGCGTGTAAACATTTTATTAGCTGTTTTGGGAAACGTTGGAGAAAAGCCAAAGAACACAGTGTAAATGCCATTCCTTTGTGACACCAGTGAGATTATCTAGTTGGTTCATGAGATGTCTGAACGAAAATAAGCAAGCTCACAGAGCACCAAGGACCCCTGTGATGACCCGTAGTCTCTCAAAATAACCCAAAACATACATTAAAGTCCGGTAAGGCCTTCAACTTAACTTCACTGTTTTATTAGGCACAGTTTAAAGTCGCAAAAGTAAATAAAATGAGGCAAAAAGAAAACCACAACAAACCGCATTGACGAGAGTTCCGAAGCCAGCCAAGATAACGAATCATAAACTCCAGGGAAATAACCGAGGAGAGTCCATGGGAAGAACGCCAGCAAAGATAAACCTCTTTCAAAGAAAACACTAAACTTTGACTCCAGCAATTCTGACTACGCAGTTACAAACTTATATACCTAGCTCCCAGCTGCAAGCCACGAGGAGGATCATGGTAATCTCCTCCCGAGTAGACCATGTTTTTCCCTGATCCTCTTCTCCCTGCGTGCCCTAGGATGGAGAAGGGATGGGCCTGGGTCCTCCTCTGACTGCTCAGCCGGCCTCTGCCCTTCCCCAGCCTCCTCCACCACCTCTGGAGCCACACTCCCACTCCCTGTCGGCTGTTCCTCCTCTCCCTCAGAGTCAGACTCCACCAGGGGCATGACAACCCCATAGCTCTCTTCCTCCCCCCTCCTCCTCCTTCTGCTGCTGCTGCTGCCTGCAAACCCCACTGCCTTCTAGCACTGATAATGTTACCTAGTTTGGTCACGAAACATCTGCAAGAAAACCAACCAGAGAGCACCAAATCCCATAGTCCTTCTTTTCTTCTTTCCTTCTCCTTCTTCCTCCTCTTCCCCCTCCTCCTCTCCACAAACGTCCCTAGCACTGATGATGTTACTTAGTTGGGTCATGAAACGTCTGCGAGAAAAATCACCGACCTTAGAGACCTCCAAGGACCCCACACAAAAAAGGCGATGCATTCACCCAAATGGGGTGAATCCTGGTTCCGAGCAGCACAGGAACAGAACTGAGCTATCTCCTCGATCTGCTAGCTTTCTCCTTGCGGGGTCTTGTCTGCGGGGTTTTCATTTCCCAATTGCAAGAAACATCAAACCAAGAAAGCGTTTGTCTCAGGGGTGCGATTCAACCAGTGTAACAACCAGTTTGAGGAGTGCATGCTTTGCGCCCACGCAGAGCATTTGTTACTCACCTTCTCCAGCAATCTCTCTGTGTTAAACAGCTTAATGTTTAAATGGCAACCTGCTGTGTTGCGCGAATCAGTTGAGCTTGAAAAACAGGATATAAAACACAGCCTAGAGCCCAGGTGAGCCCATCAGATGATCATTGGGACCAACCAAACCGGTTCACTCCCAGCTGATCCTCAAAGCTACCAGTTCGGTCGAACCGGGCCAAACCAGTAGAATCCTACCCCCCGGTTTGTCTCTAGGACAAACAACCTGAGTTTCATGGTTTGGGATGGGAACAGCATTGTCGATGTTGAGCTGCAGAACCTACTATGGTTTTCCGAAGACCATCTTACGGTCCGGTCAAAGCAGGTCAATTCTCCTAATTTCTTCCTCACCCAGGTATAAGATGACGTGCGAATACACCTGGCCCAACCACCTCATGGCCTCGGATGGTGCAGCCACCCAAGCCTTGATAGAGCAACATGGCTTCCAAGATGACGTAGCTTACGGCCAAACCAAGATCTTCATCCGAACGCCGCGGACTTTGTTCGCCCTGGAACAGGAACGCGCCAACCTGATCCCCATTATTGTGCTGTTGTTGCAGAAGGTAACATGAGGTTGTGGGTAAGGGTTGTGGCAGGGATGCAATTCAACCGGTATAACAACTGGTCCAGTGAGCATGTGCTTGGCGCGCGCACCAAGCACACATTCACCGGCACTCACACCCCAAATGTGCATGCGCCAAATGTGCGTTCTGCGTGCGTGCTTCACCTTTTAAAAAGCTAATACTTACCTTCTCCTGCCACTGAAGAAAACAGTGGAGGTGCGGCAAACCGCTCTGCTGCGCAAATCAGCTGTGCTCTAACGAAAAGACATAATGTCAGGATTCCGGCACTTAACCCCATTTAAACCGTGAGTCTCGAGCCAAACTTCCAAAACTTCAAAAGGGTTAACATGTCTGACACTGCCTGCGTGTAGCTAACTCTGAGACGCCATAATTCCTTGTCCCCCTTGACCCTGGTTTCCCCCCCACCCCACCCCCTGGGTGTATCATAAATCATATCCTCCAATGGGACACATCCATAGCCCAGAGTCATCAGTCATGCTCTCCAGTTAGAATTGTGCACGGCAGAAACTTCGGTCGCCTAGTTACTATCTTTGAAAACATTGATGGAATGCACTTTTGATTTCCAAGCTGCTGCACTGCTCCCCCCCCCTCCCTTTCTGTTGGCAGCGTTAAAAAGACCAAAGATGTATTTTATGGGTTGACACATAAAGCACAGAAAAAGAGCAGGAGCTAACTGGTTCGGAGCCAGTTGACTGTCGGAACAATCGGCTCGCCCGAACCAGTCTGAACCGGGCGAATCCCACCCCCTGGGTTGTTGTCACCGGATGAAGCCACGCGGCTGGTTTTCTCGTCCCAATGGAGAGCGGGACCCAAAACACACGGAGCCAAAGCAAGGAACACCGCACCAAACATTAGGGGTTGGAATTTCAGGAGGTCTTCGGTTTATGGCACCTCCTTTTAGTGACCGTTCAAAGTTATGTTGGCAGTGGTAAAAAAGTGACTTGCAGGCAGTCCGCAACTGATGACAGTTCATTTAGTGACTGTTCCAAGTTACAACGACACAGAAAAAATTTCCAACAACCATTTTTCACAAATAGGACCGTTGCAGTTACACGAATTAACTTTCGGATACTCGACTGCTGACTCACATTTATGACGGTGGCTGCTTCCCAGAATCACCCAATCCTCTCTCATGACCGTTTGAAAAGGGAAGTTGATGGGGTAATCCCGATTCACTGAACAACCAGGGGGGACAAATTTAAGAACCGCATTGAATCATTTAACAAATCTGGCAAGAATACTCACCACATTTCTCACTTAGCAATCTGAATTTTGGGCTCAGATTTGGTCGTAAGTTGAGGGCTACCCGTATGACAGTTTTTGCACTTACAACCCCAGGGTCACATGATCAAAATTCGGACACTTGGCAACTGACTCATAATTATGATGGGTGCAGTACCCTTTTGTGACCTTCTGACAAGTAGTCAGCCCGATTCACTTAACGACCGTGTGACTAATTTTCACCAGTGCAGGGATTCACTTAATGGCAGTGGCAAGAAAGGTGGTAAAACGGGAAAGAATTCACTTAACAACCATCCCACTTAGCAACATAAATATAGGGCTTGGTTGCGGTCGTAGGCTGAGGACTACCTGTACAAGTAGGAGGCAGCGCTCTAAAGGTAGTCCTCGACTTACCACCACAATGGAGCCCCAAATGTCTCTTCTGTGGTAGAATTTCAATTCCCAGATTTCCTAGCTGAAATACAAGTAATCCTCAGTTTACGACCAGAATGGACACTTGGCAACTGACTCGTATTTGCAACAGATGCAGCATCCCGGGGGGGGGAGTCAGACGAACCCCTATTGCGATGTTCTGACAATCAAAGTCACGGGGGGGGGAGTCCGATTCATTTAACGACCGTGTTCCTAACTTCACACAACTGAGGCGATTCGTTTAACATGATTGCCAGAAAGGGACAGAATTCACTTAGTGACCATTCTTGTGTAGGAAAAGAAATGTGGGGCTCGATTGAGGTCACAAGTCGAGGACTCCCTGTCTCTGGGAGGGGGATTATGGGAGCCGGAACCCTGCCATTTTGACACACACACCCCCGCCCCCAAATGATACCCTTCTGACTCGAGGTTCCGACGTGCCTTTCTATACCCAGGTCTGGAGGGGAGCCCTCGCCCGCAAACGTTACCGGTACCTGCGAGCCATCTACACTGTCATGGCCTACTACAGGCGTCACAAAGTGAAAGGGTACTTGTTGGACCTCATACAACGCTTCCAAGGGGTGCGCAACATGGCCGATTACGGCAAAAGCGTGGCGTGGCCGGAGCCACCGGCAGTGCTGACCCAGTTCCAGGAGAGTTCACAGCTCATTTTTGCCAGGTAATCCCATGGGTGGACTTCAACTCTGCCTGGGGGATTCTGGGAGTTGAAGTCCTCCATTCTGAAAGCATATCAGTTCCTGCCCATCTCCGCTCTGTTCCCGTTGCCCATTTCAACCGTCACTAAATGAACCCTTGTCAGTGGCTTGTCGTTGTTGTGTTGCTCAAGGTGGCGAGCCAGGCAGCTGGTGACCAACCTCTCTCCATCCGAGATGAGCCAAATCAAAGCCAAGGTGGCTGCCTTCGAGGTCTTGCAAGGCCGGCGGAAAAATTGGGGTTGTTGCCGGAACTGGAGACAGAACTATTTAGCAGCGGTACGTACAATGGCCTGATTCTCCCCACCCCTCCCGGTTCTTTCTTTTGAAGTTCTCGTCTATCAGAGAAGGCCTTTTGTGTGTTGACGCAGCCTGGGTTCGTACAGGGTGAGCGTGACTTATCACCATTCATTTAAGGACGGGTCAAAGTTACCACGGGACCTGCCCTGCCCCTGTCGGAGTCTGAATCCAAGGAGGAGGAAGACGAACAGCTGACAGGGAGATGGAGTGTGGCTCCTGTTGGCTGTGGAGGAAACTGGGGAAGGACAAAATCCGGCTGGGCAGAGCAGGGAAGAGGTAGAACAAGGGAGAGCAGGCGTGGGATTCTACCGGTTTGGACCGGTTCTATAGAACTGGTTGTTACGATTCTGGGAGGTTTGGAGAATAGGCAAATTGTGTCTCTGGCTGGCCCCGCCCCTCTCCGCCTACCCCTCCCCTCCCTTCCCAGTCCTTATCGCCAACTGCGTTCTCCCCCGCCCAGTCAGTCCTTAAGGCATTTCTTTTTCCCCCCCCCTCCCGACGATCAGCTGTGCCGGGATCCCCCTTGCTGTCTTCCTGCTTCGCCCAGGAGGCTTCCCTGAGGCCTAGGAGTCAAAAAGGGGTACAGAAGGGTGCAGGGGGGGGTGCTTACAGAATGACAGAGTTGCAAGGGGACTTGGAGGTCATCTAGTCCAGCCCCCCTGTTCGAGCAGGAGATCCTTACAGAATCATGGAATGACAGAGTTGAAAGGGAGCTCAAAGGTCATCTAGCCCAACCCCCTGCTCGAGCCGGAGACTTTTTTGAGAGTCTTGCAATTTTTTCTTAAAAAACTTCCAGAATGCAAGCCCACGTACGCACAATGCCAGCTCATGAAAGAGCTCCGCTTAGTGACGTCTTCAGCACATCTTCCCCCCTTCCCATTTTTCTTCTGCGGGCTGTTGGTGGGCGAGGATGATGGGAGGTGTGGGGTTTTTGGTTTTTTTTTTGCGTGTTCCCCAGATTTTCCATCTGTTGACGCTTTGAGGTGGTTATTTTTGTGGGTATGACTGTGTGTGTGTCACGTTGAGTTGTGACTCAAGATCTGGAGACACTCTGGAGTGGGGCAGTTGCTCCATTGGAGGAATCCATGATTTATCCCAAATTAGCTGGATGCCTGTGCTTTGCTACAAAACTATGTGGTCAGGCTTAGTTTTGGGGGAGGAAAATAAGGAAAAGAAAATTCTGCCTCTGCCTACCAGCATCCATCGGTATTCATCTGGCTAGCGTCCTGTCAGTGTGTGAGAGAGTGGAGGGCTGTTTGGAAACTGCTGGGTGAGCAAGGAGACAGCAAGGAGCCTGGGTGTGGCTTAGCTCAACTGTTCTGGACTAAAGCTGCTTGGTGCTGTGAAACTAAAACTGAAACTGAAACTCCTCTGCTTGTGTTTTGCCTTGGGAACAGATTTCTTTTCAGGTGGGGAGGGGGAATAGAACTCCTTAGCATCAGAGCGTGTTAATTGCTGTAGAAGAAATACTAATGAAATACTAATGATTCAAGGGTCCTTTTGAAAAATCCTTTCTTCGTGAGCCCCTAGAAGCCAAGAGGAACATCTGGGCCAAATTTCAAGTTTGTAGGCTTGATAGTTCTGGAGATTTTGTGATGATGTGTGAGTGGCATTTTGCTTTTATATGTATAGAAAGATTGTAGGGTTGTTGTCCTTTGTGATAAGTGTAGAACTGTGTCAGTTCTCTGTTTATCTGTTTTCTTTCCTATTGGGTTTAAAAATAAAACAAAAATTCACATCTTGCACAGGAGATCTTCCAGCTAGCGAATATGGCTAATTTGGAAAGCAAAGCAGGATGTGGTTGGCATGTGGAAAGGAGACCACCAGGAGATCTCACAGCTCCTGGCAGTAAATGGGGCTGATCTGGAAAGTGTAACAGGATGGTATTTGGAAAGGAGACCACCAGGAGATCTCACAAAATGTCTACTCTGGGAAGCACAGCAGGATGGTGTTGGTATTCTGGGAGTTGAATTCCTCAGCCTCCCT
>NW_020716850.1:733958-749111 GCF_900518725.1 Notechis scutatus | reverse complement strand
CCTAAGGCGGGACTAGAACTCCCAGTCTCCCAGTTGATTGGTTCAAAGTCACCCAGCTGCTTTTTGTGCCAGAAGCAGGACTAGAACTCCTATTCTCCCAGTTAATTGGCTCAAAGTCACCCAGCTGGCTTTGATACCTAAGGCGGAACTAGAATTCCTGGGCACCTCTTTTCTAGGTGGTGACTTAACCACTTTCCTTTCTAATCCTTAACATCAAGGACGTTGTCCTCAGCTTACCAGCCATGACTGGGTGCACAATTTCTCTGGCCAAGCAAAGCTGTTGTTCAATGAGTCCTGCCCGCTCCTCCTCCAAATATGTTCCTTTTGCTCCCTGTCATTAAGTGAATCAACCCAGGTGTTCAGGGAATCATGCCTTGGGGAAATCACGTCACCCTGGGATGTGGCAACTGGATTAAGTACATGCCAGTTTCCCGGCTTCTGAATATTCTATCACATGACCCCACCCTCCTCTCTGGCAGCCCTGCAACAGTTGTAAATCCAAATCAGGGGATTTTTTCCCCCCCATTTTTTTTCTTCCACAGCTGTTTGTTCCCTAAATGAGAGAAGGGGGGGGGGGCAGAGCCGGATCCCTGGCACTCAGCAGGATGGGACTTTTAGCCCCCCAGACTTCCCCAAAAAGCCATGTGGGGGTTGAGGGAAGCAGCTATTGGAAGATAATGAAGGGGATGTTGGTTTATTTTTGTCGCCTCCTTTTTGCGTGTGTTAAAAATAGGTTGTTGATGTTGCCTTCTGGCGGAGCGTCTATTTTTTGGAGCGGGGGCAGATTCGTCACCCAGGGGTGGGGAAGGAAGAGTGGGGCGGTGTGGGGTGCTGGGAAGGCACCGACATTCCCAAGAGGAAAACAAACCAGGATCAAGGCCTCTTTTTTTTTCCAGCTCGAAGAGGAGATAGAGGAGGAAGACTATTGAATCCTTGAGGGTCTCTAAGGTGGGTGGTTTTCTCGCAGACGTCTCTGGACCCAACTAGGGAATGTCATCATAGCTAGAAGGGAGAGGGGGTTGGGAGAGAGGAGGAGGAGGAGGAAGACTAAAGAGTCATTGAGGCACATCTGGGGAACATCCTTGGGAGCTTGCCGAGTGTTGGCGTTGCTGAAGTCGCTATTTGGTCCACATAGAAAAGCATTTGTGTCAAAGAGGAAGCAAAAACGAACACACGCAAAGAACACCTGGAACACAGAACGACCAAGTTGGAAGGGGCCTTGGAGGTCATCTAGTCCATCCCCCCTGCTCCAGCAGGAGACCATTAAACAATCCTAGAGTTGGAAGGGATCTTGAAGGTCATCCAGTCCAACCTCCTCCTTGAGCAGGAGAGCCTTAAAGAATCATAACGTTGGAGGGTATCTTGGAGGTCATCAAACCCGAGCTCGAGCAGGAGACACATACAGAATCATAGAGTTGGAAGGGACCTTGGAGGTCATCTATTCCAACCCCCTGCCCGAGCAGGAGACCTTCTACCATTCCAGATAGAGGTTGCCCGATCTCTTCTCTGAAAACCTCCAGTCATGATGGAGCAACCCAATAATCTCTAGATGCGAGCCGTTCCCCCGATTACACAACCACACAACCCTACGCATATTTTGACCTGAAAGCAGAACCTTAAGAGATTTGTCTATCCTAGTTTGAGACCAGGGTCAACCCGGTTTGACTGAACCGCTTGCTAATTTTATCATTTTTAAATCCCACCCCTGGCTGGCCCCGCCCTCCCCTCCCAGGAGGCCCCCTGTGGCCCATTTTGGATGCCAGGTAAGTGCAGGGAAAACACCCCCCTGCCACAGGGCAGGACGACTAGGCCATGCCCACCTTGGCCACACCTACGCAGCAGAGAACTGGTTGCTAAATTTTTTGACACCCCCCCCCCCTTAAGACCCTTTGGATGTGGTCGATAATCCCCCCCAAGAAGCTGGTTTGCTCTTCTTCTGTGAAGATCAAAAGGGGGCGCTGTTTATAGATAAAGTGAAAACAGAAGGCTTGCACCGCCACCTGCTGGTCGCAACCTGTCACAGTCAAAAAATAAATGAATAAATGAATCAAGTTTTTAAACCCTCGAATGGCAACCGGCAAATGGGGGATCAGGGTGTTTTCTGCTGCTAAGCAAAGCGGGGGCCCGATGGGATGAGCTGTGTGGCCAAGGTCATTAAGTGAATCCTAGCCGTTGTTAAGTAAATAGTGTGAAGCCTGCCGCTTTGTCAAGGTGTCCAAATTTGGTTCATGGGACCAAGGAGATACGGCTGTTTGGTCGTAAGGGTGAGGACTGTTCTAAGCCGCTGTTTTTCAGGGATGTTGCTAAATGAATGGTTGGCTAGGGAATTCTGGGAGATGAAGTCCTCCCCTTTTAAAACATGCTTGTCTCCTTCCCTTCTTCTCTCCTCCTTTTCCTCCTTCCCTCCTCTCCCATTCCTTCCCTTTTGTCCCCCTCTCTCCTTCCTCCCTCCTTCCTCCTTTTCCCTTTTTTCCCTTCTTCTCTACTCCTTTTTCTCCCTCCTCTCCCATTCCTTCCTGTCTTCTGTTCCCCTTTTCCTTGCTCCTCCCCATTTTTCCCTCTACCCGTTCCTTCCTTCCCTTTTTTCTCTTTTTTCTTCCTTTTGTCATTTCTTTTTCATTCATTCTTTTCTTCCTCCCTCCTTCCCTCTCCCATTCCTTCCCTTCTTTTCCTATTTTCCTTCCTTCCTTCCTTCCTTCCTTCTCTTCTCCTTCCCTCTCCTCCTATCTCCTTCCTTCCCTTCTTCTCTCCTCTTTACCTTCCTTCCTCCTCTCCCATTCCTTCTCTTCTTCTGTCTCCCTTTTCCTTCCTCCTTTCCCCCCCTCTCCCCTTCCTTCCTTCCTTCCATTTTCTTTTTTGTCGTTTCTTTTTCATTCATTATTTTCTTCCTCCCTCCATCTCTCCCCTTCCCCTTCCTCCGCTTCTTCTCTTTTCCTTCCTTCCTCGTTCTCCTCCAGCCACTTTCCTTCCCTTCTTCTCTCCTCCCCTTTTCCTCCCTCCCTCATCTCCCATTCCTTCCCATTTTCTGTTCCCCTTTTCCTCCCTCCCTCTTTTTCCCTCTCCCCATTCCTTCCTCTTTTTCTTTCTTTTCTTTCTTTCTTTTTCATTCTTTTCTTCCTCCCTCCCCTCTTCTCCCAAGCCTTCCCTTCTTTCTTTCCTTTTTTCCTTCCCCTCTCTCTTCTTCCCTCCCTCCCGCCTCTTCCTTCCTTCTTCTCTTCTCCCTCTATCTCGTCCTGTCCCCTTCCTTCTTTTCTTCTCTCCTCCTCTCCCATTCCTGCCCTTCTTCTGTTTCCCTTTTCCTTCCTTCCTCTCTTCCTTTTTATTTCCTTTTTCTCTTTCTTTTTAATTCAATCTTTTCTTCCTCCCTCCTCTCCCTTCCCTTCCCTTCTTCTTTCCCTCTTTTCTTTTCTTCCCCTCTCTCTTCTTTATTTATTTATTTGATTTGTCAATTGTTTACAAGATAATAAGTACAAGTGTATACATAGTTGTGAATATATGAAATGGGTACATACAAGAAAAATAAAAGAATAAGAGAAACAATAGGACAGGGACGGTAGGCACGTTGGTGCGCTTATGCACGCCCCCTACAGACCTCTTAGGAAAGGGGTGAGGTCAATAGTAGACAGTCTAAGGTTAAAGTTTTTGGGGTTTGGGGAAGAGACTACAGAGTCGGGTAGAGTATTCCAGACATTGACCACTCTATTGCTGAAGTCGTATTTCCTGCAATCAAGTTTGGTGCGGTTTACTTTGAGTTTGTATCTGTTGTGTGCTCTTGTGTTGTTATGGTTAAAGCTGAAGTATTCATTGACAGGTAGGACATTGCAATGTATGATTTTATATACCATGCTTAAGTCGGACCGAAGACAGCGTAATTCGAGGTTTTCTAGTTTTAGAATTTCGAGTCTGGTGGCATAAGGTATTCTACAACGGGTAGAAGAGTGGAGAACTCTTCTTGTGAAATACTTCTGGACTTTCTCAATTGTGTTAATATCACATACGTGATAAGGATTCCAGACTGATGAACTGTATTCGAGTATTGGTCTAGCAAATGTTTTGTATGCTCTGGTTAGTAGTGAGATATTACCAGAGAAAAAGCAACGTAGGATTAGGTTAACAACTCTTAATGCCTTCTTCCCTCCCCTTCCTTCTCCTCTCCCTCCCTCCCTCCCTCTCCTCCTGTCCCCTTCCTCCCCTTCTTCTCAACTCCTCTTTTCTTTCTTTTCTTCCTTCCTTCTCCCTCCCTCCCTCCCTCTCCCTTCCTTCTGCCTCAAAGCTCAACCTGCGCTACTGCGCCAGCGCCCTCCCACTCTCGGTGGAACTACCCCACCCGGCGGGCATTGCGGGCGATCGCCTGCGCCTGCGCGTGTGTCCTCCTCCTCCTCTCCTCCTCCTCCTTCGGCCCGACTCGGTCGCCGCTCGGCTCTTCCCGGAGAGGCCTAGCGCCGCCGCCACTACTACCACCACCAACAACCACCACCGGAGCCTCCTTTCTCCGGCCTGCCGGTTTTTGCCACCTCGGCGGGACGCCGGCCGGCCGGCGAGATGGAAGCCGTGCCCCGCATGCCCATGATCTGGCTGGACCTCAAGGAGGCCGCCGAGTTCGGCTTCCAGCCGGCCGTCAAGAAGGTGAGGCCTGCTCGGCTTTGGGCGGGGCGGCCAGAATTACCTCAGCCTTACCTCAGAACTCTCCCCGTCCCCCCCCTCTCTCTTTTCGCCCCCAAACCCTTCCGTCCTCCGACCCCTCTCCTACCTCGGTGGACGCCCCCACCCGAGGAGGGGAAAAAAAAACCCAAACCCTGATTTCGGGGTCTCCGCGCCTTCTCCAACCGGGCGCCCGCGGGCGACACGAGCTGAGGGAGGAGTCGGGGGGGTCCGTCCATCTCCCTGCCTGGTTTTGGGGGGGGGATATTAGTGGGGGACTGGAAGGCCCCTGGATTGTCAGGCTCCCCCCCTTTTTTTTGCTGAGGGAAGAGGACCCATCAGCCACAGCCGGGGGGGGGGGGATCTTGTAGTCCTGTCTGGTTTTAGGGGGAGATTGAGGGGGGCTGGAATCCCCCTGGAATGAGACCCCCCCTCCGTCCCAGTCTTTTCCTGGGGTGCCCAAAGAGAAGGGGACGCATATATATTCATATATTAAAATATAAATATATGAATATATTAATTACTATGTTATATTTAATAGGGGTTGACTCCCATATATTCAGATAGATAGATAGATAGATAGATAGATAGATAGATAGATAGATAGATAGATAGATAGATAGATAGATAGATGATAGATAGATGATAGATTAGATAGATTAGATAGATAGATAGATAGATAGATAGAGTGTGTGTGTCTGTGTGCACACACACACATATAATAAAAATAAACATACAATAGGGAAGTCGATATGGACCCTACCCATTTCCAAGTTAATGTTTTAATTTATTGTATATATTATATCATTGGTGACCCAAACTGGCTGCAAAATTCCAAGTGGGGGTCTTACCAGGTGGTGGTTTTTATTTATATTTTTATTTCTTCCCTGTCAGTTTGTGCTGAAGAACTACGGAGAGAATCCGGAGGACTACAATGAAGAGTTGAAGAAACTTGAACAGCTCCGGCAGGTGAGGTTTCCTCCATTTTGCCTTTTACGGTGTACCCCGTCTCGCCAAATCTCTTTCTCCGGCTTAGATGAAGGGTCTTCTCGGTTACAATGATGTAAACCTGGTTGCTGTTTTTATTTCTCTGCAGAGCGCCGTGAACGTGCCGAGGGATTTCGAAGGATGCAGCATTTTGCGGAAATATCTGGGCCAGCTTCACTACCTCCAGAGCCGAATTCCGATGGGAGCCGAACAAGAGGCATCTGTCCCCATCACCTGGTAAGGAGGAGGGGGAGAAGAGGGAGCAGGGAGACCCCTTCCCACATCCTTCCCCTCCACATCCTTTCCCCCCTCCCGTAAAGCCCTCGGAGGGGTCTCAAGGCAAGGTAATATGGTATTTTCCTGCATGAGAAGTCATTTAGAGTTGCACCCCGGCGAGATAAATGGCATATAAATTTAATAAAGAAATAAAGAAATGGGGCTTGGACCAAGACAAATGGAGGCTTTAAGGTGAGGAAGATAATGCTGTTTCTATGTTTGAATTTTCTTCCCCAGATCCTCTGGTTCAAGGGTCTTCAACCTTGGCAAGTTTAAGACTTGACTTCAAGTCCCAGAATTCCTGAGCTAACATGACTGGAGGAGGAATTCTGGGAGTTGACGGCCACGAGTCTTAAAGCTATCAAGTTTGAAGACCCCCTGCATCTGGCTGGACGCCCAGTTTACTAATTGATTGATGGAAGAGAATATTTGTAGCTTGGGGTTGAACTGTGGGGGATCCTTGATGCTCTCTGAGCTGTGTGGTTTTTCTTGGAGACATTTCATGACTCAACTAGGTAACGTCATCAGTCCGAGGAGAAGAAGGATTCTGGGGGCCCTTGGTGCTCTCTGAACTTGGTGGTTTTCTTACGTTTCATGAGCCACGTAGGAAAGATCATCAGTGCTAGGAGGGAGTGGGGTTTGCAGGGAGGAGGAAGAAGAGGAAGAAGAAAGAGAGAGAGAGAAAGGGAAAAAAAGAAAGAAAGATTTTGGGGTCCTTGGTGCTCTCTAAGCTGGGTGGTTTTCTTGCAGACATTGTGTGACCTAGGTAAGGTCATCAGTCCTAAAAGGAAAAAAAAGGGGAGGTGGTGTTTTGCTGTCGATAAACATTTACGTGCTCTGGCAGTTTTGGTGGAAGTGCAGTTTTTTTTTTTCTCCTTGATAGTTCCTTGATCAGAATATTGTTTTACCTCCTGATCGTTTGTCTGGTGTTAATCCCTGCTTATCTGTGTTTTCTCACGCTGTGGTGCTCTTTGAGCTGGGTGGTTTCTTTGCAGACGTTTTGTGATCCAGCTAGGTAACTTCTTAAGTGCTAGCAGGAGGTGAGGTTTGTAGAGCGGGGGAGGAGGAGGATGAAGACGATGACTGTGGGGTCCTTGGTGCTCTCTGACCTGGGTGGTTTGCTTGCAGACACTGGTTTTTTTAAAAATAAATTTTATTAAGTTTCAAAATTTTAAAAACATAAAATAAAACTTTATACATTGTTATCAACATCAAGACATCTTTTGCATCTCCTCACATTTTTCAGTATATGTATTTACTTATTCCTTTACCGTTACATCTTACTCTTACTATAAATCAATATCTTTTATCCTTACATATCAGTCATTTCCATGGTATATTTACATATTCCCTCATTCTTTTCCTAATTGCCATTTTATTTTATTTTTATTTCTAAACCACTCATACCAGGCATCCCAGGACCTATAATAAATTGAATTTTCTCTGTCTTTTATTTTCATCGTTAGCCTGTTCATCTCTATACAATCTATTATTTTTTTATAACCATGCCTTCCAGCTGAACCCTTTTTTCCTTCCAGAGTGGTATGTACGAAATCCTTTGCAGCTGTTAATATATGTAACATAATATATCTATCTGTTTTATTACATTTTTGTGTTATACATAATAAAAAAGTTTCTGGATTAAATTCAATTTTCTGATTCGTGATTTCTTCTATCCATTGTCTAATTGTATTCCAATATTTTTTCACTTCTGGCATGTCCACCAGGTATGATAATTAGTGCCTTTTTCTTTTCCATATTTCCAACAATTTGGGTCTGAGTTAAACATTTTTGCCAATCTAGCAGGGAAGCTGCAATCTGTAGAACATTTTATATTGATTTTCCTTGTATCCTGTGGATGTAATTAGTTTGTAATTTGATCCCCACATTCTCTCCCAATTTTCCAGGTTTATATTGTTGCCAACATTTTCCGCCCATACCACCATCGTCTCTTTGATCACCTCTTCCATTTTAAAATCTAGTAGAAAGTTATATATTCTTGAAATCATTTTCTTTTCCATTTCTTGTAGAATTTTATCTAATTGATGCTTTTCCATGCAGAAACCAAATTGTTCTTTGTCCTTCTGACACCTCGCCTGAATTTGCTGCTTGCAGACATTGTTACCTGATTAGGTAACATCATCAGTGCTAGAAGGAAGGGGGGATTGCTGTCTAGTTAGTTGCTTGCCCTAGCAATGTTGGTGGGAGTGTGGTTGGGTGCTTTTTTTCTCCCCCCCCCCGCCCCACCCCCGTTGGTAGCTACTTGATCACAATATTGTTTTCCTCCTGATTATTTGTCTAGTGTCTGTCCTGGCTTATTTGGGTTTCTCATTCTTTGGAGCCCTTGGTACTCTGAGCATGGTGGTTTTCTTGCAGAGTTTTCATGACCCAACTAGGGAACATCTTCTATACTAGTAGGAATTGGAGATGTGGGAGGAGGAGGACTGTGGGGCCCTTGGTGCTCCCTGAGCTGGGTGGTTTTCTTGTGGATGTTTTATGACCCAGTGAGGGAACATCGTTAGTGATAGAAAGGAGGGGGCTTTGCTCTCTTGTTTATGTGCAAGTGGCTTGCCCTGCCAGTGTTGCTGTGAGCGTGGTTTTTTTCCCCTTGGTAGTTCCTTGATCACAATATTGTTTTCCTCCTGATTACCATGTTTCCCTGAAAATAAGACCTTGAGATAGATAGATAGATAGATAGATAGATAGATAGATAGATAGATATCCCACCGAAAAAGGAACCAGATTTTATTTTCAGGGGACGTCAACCACTGACTAACCTCACTTGTATGTGTTCGCCCCCAGCCTCCTTTCGGCTGTCAGAGGCCTTGAGGAAGTTCTTCTGCGGCCGACAAGGCTTTCCTGAAGGCCTCTGCAGCCGATAACCGAGCTCTAGATCGATCCAGAGCTTTGTTCTCAGCTCCAGAGGCCTTCAGGAAAGCCTTGCCAGCTGCAGAAGAAATGGGCCAGCCAGGCAGGTGTTGGGGTGTGTGAGGCCTGGCAACTCAAAAACAGGCATAGGAATGTTTTATGAGTTGACACCGCAGTCTTGACGCGATTCCGGCTCCACCCAGCTCATTGACGACAGTACGACCTCTGGCTGCAAAACATTAGCATCTTTTGTGGTGCGATTGACAGCTTCGCCTTTATCTTGGTTTCAGGACGGAGATCTTTTCTGGCAAAGCGGTCACTCACGAAGACATCAAATATGAGCAGGCCTGCGTCCTCTACAATCTGGGTAAGGAAGCCCCCTCCAGATTGAGGGGCCCAAGGAGGAGAGATTTCTCAAGCTGGTTTAGTGTCTCCAAACTACAATTATTGGAAACTTTTTTTTTCCTGGTCCTGCGTGTGATGACAACTCCCATCTCCAAAATCACTGGCGGTTCTGGGTGATTTGTCTGGTGTTCATCCCTGCTTATCTGCATTTTCTCACTTTGGTGTGATAATCGGTGTTTTCTGAGCTGGGTGGTTTTCTTGTAGACATCTCATGACCCAACTAGGTAATGTCATCAGTGCTAGAAGGGGAGGGGAGGGTTTGTTGAAAATGAACAGGAGGAAGGGGGGAATGAAAAACGGTCATCGATCACTTTTGTTTCAGTGCTGTTGTAACGTTGAACGGTCCCTAAACAGACAGTTGTAAGTTGAGGACCGCCTTGTAAACCACAAAATTGGCAATGCCAGCCGATTCCAATCAAGTGTCACCCCAATTTTGATAGTTTCTCTTCTCTTCCTGCCCAGGGGCCTTGCACTCCATGCTGGGAGCCATGGACAAACGAGTCTCTGAAGAGGTAAGGATAATATAGTGGCTTGCCTTGTCAAGTTTTGGGTGTGTTTATGTGTGTGTGTACTTTAAGGTATTGTCTGCTTAATCGTTTTGTCTGGGGTTAATCCCTGCTTGTCTGGGTTTCTCTCTCTGTGGGGTTCTTGGTGATCTTGGAACTGTGTTCTTTGCTTGTAGAAATCTCATGAACCAACTACCGTGTTTCCCTGAAAATAACACCTGGTCTTTTCTTAATTTTTGCTCCCCTCCCCCCAAAAAACCCTGCATTAGGGCTTATTTTCCAGCTAGGTCTTATTTTGGGGTGAAATATGGTACTAAAATGTGTGGCTGATGATCTTCAGTGGGGCTTATTTTGGAGGTAGGGCTTATATTATGAGCCACCTGAAAAAAATGCGCTAGGGCTTATTTTCCAATTGGGTCTTATTTTTGGTAAAACAGGGTAGTGTTGAGGGAGATGTGGTTCCTCCCCCCAGTAGTTCTTTGGTTGGGGTATTGTTGTCTGCTTGATTGTTTGTCTGGGGTTAATCCCTGCTTATCTGGGTTTTTCTCTTTCTGTGGGGACCTTGGTGCTTGCGGAGCCTTGGCGGTTTTCTGGCAGATGTTTCTTGACCCAACTAGGGAACAGCATCCATGCTAGAAGGTAGAACCTCACTGCTTCTAATACTGATTATGTTCCATAGCTCAGAGACTACCAAGGACTGTGCAGTCTCTTTCCTCCTCCTCCCCCCTCCTCCTCCCCCCACCTCTTCCTCCCTCCTCCTCCTCTTCCTCTCCAGAAAGTGCTCTTCCTTCTTCCACTGATGACATTTCCTAGTTGGGTCATGAAACGTCTGCAAGAAAACCACCCAGCTCAGAGAGCACCAAGGACCCCACAGCCTCCTCCTTCTCGTTTTTCTAAGCCTCAATTTGTCTTGGTCCAACACTCGTTTCTTTATTGGTATCGGTAAAGTGAAAGTCTAACTTATCCCAAATCTTGTCGTCTTCTTTTTTTTTCTTTTTTGTTTGGTGTCTTAGGGCATGAAAGTTTCCTGCACCCATTTCCAGTGTGCAGCTGGTGCCTTCACGTACCTTCGGGACAACTTCCCCCATTCCTACAGCGTGGACATGAGCCACCAGATCCTAAACCTCAACATTAACCTCATGCTGGTAAGACAAAAGAGTCAGGATTGCAACTCTGATGCCCAATCCTTCATCAGTTTTGCAGATGGAATTTCCTACTGTTACAGTACTTTGACAACCCTAGTCATTACGGCCATTCCTTCCTACTTTTCCTCCTCTGTACATTAAGTGACCGAGGGCTCTTGCCTCCCTTATCTAATTCTTCCTTTCTTCCTCTGGCTTTTAAGTGACCAAGGGCTCCTGCCTCCCTTATCTAATGGATCCATTAGGACCGGCCCTTCTTCCTTTCTTCCTCTGGCCGTTAAGTGACCAAGGGCTCCAGCCTCCCTTATTTGTCTCCTTGACAGCCTCTCTTCCCCCAGGGTCCTTCGTACAATCCAGTTAAAAACTCCCGATTTTGTACTATGAATGCAAGGTCGTCCGCAAATGCTTGGACTTTGCATTCTTTTTTTCTAATTTTAATCCCTTTTATTCCTGAGTTTTTTCTGGTTGTGGCTAGTAACACTTCTAAAGATAAAATAAATAGCAGAGGTGATAATGGACACCCTTGTCTCACTCCTTTATCTATTTTGAAGTCATCCGTTGGGTCTCCATTTAATAATATGCCTGCTCTTTGACTAGTATATATAGTTTGTAGTGTTTTTCTATATTAGTACCAAAATTCATTCTTTTTATGTGTTGTAACATAAACTACCAATTAAGATTATAAAAAGCCTTTTGTGCGTCCACGAATATTAATGCTGCTTGCTTTTTGGGGTGTGCTTCACAATAATCGTATTTAACACTGTTCTAATATTGTTTCTAATTTGCCTATTTGGTAGGAAGCCGTTGTGATCAGGATATATAATTTCATTAAGGGTTGGTTTCATTCTCTCCGCCAATATTGTCATAAATATTTTATAATCCGTATTCAACAGTGAGATTGTATTCATAGTAGAAAAACCAATCAAGACTGGACAAACATTGCTACAAGAAATAGAAAAAATTGGTGAAGTGGAAGGATTCAAAATAAAAATAAAACCAAAATTATAATTAAAAATTGCATGGAAACGCAGAAAATGGAACTAGAAAGTATAATGAGATTACAGAGTGCAAAAAAATTGAAATATTTGGGAATATGGCTATCCTCTAGATGTTCATCAATTAAAAAGGATAATTATACTGAATTATACTGAATTAGTTAAACAAGTTGGGAAATATTTGAAATTATGGGGGAAACTACAACTATCACTATTAGGGATAATTGCAGTATTGAAAATGAATATCCTACCAAAATTATTTCAGATGATCCCAATAAAGTTAGGGAAATCCTTTTTTATCAAATTAAATAAAATTAAATTTGTCTGGTTGGGCAAGAAAGCACGTATTAAATTAAAACCGTTACAGGATAGTAGGAGCAGAAGTGGTTTTAGACTACCAGAGTGGGAACTTTATTATCAGGCAGTGGTACTAAATTGGATTAAAGATTGGGTCAAATTAAAAGATAAAAGAATATTAACATTAGAAGGTCATGATCTCCAGATAGGTTGGCATGCATTTCTGTGGGAGAAAAAAGGTCAAGCACATACCTATTTCAGTCGACACCAAATAAGAGATTCACTTATCCAAATATGGAGAAAGATAAAAAAAACATTATGTTGGCTGTCAACTATGGAGGCCATGATACACCCAAATAGATTAGACTTAGGTAAAATGATAAACTATAATGAATTATTAGACACCCAGGGGAAACTAAAACAAATCAAGAGCTTAACAGGGAATTACAATTGATTAGTGGCCATACCTACAAATTCAAAATAGATATAAAAAAGACTTAGAAGAATTCAGATTTGATAAGGGACAAAATCAACTAGATAAAATTCTAATTGGATGAGAACAAAAATTCATATCCAAACATATAGATACTTATTAGACTTTAAAATGGAAGAAGAAATTGTGAAGAGCATTATGATAGCATCGGCACAGAATTTTGGCTATAATATAGATTTAGAAGAATGGGAAAAATTAAGGAACAGAAACGATAAGTTAACAACAGACTCGGCATATAAAGAAAATCTATACAAAATGTTTAGCGGGTGGCACTTAGCCCCGGCAAGACTGGCCAAAATATACCCACGTCCTAGTCCCAAATGTTGGAAATGCCAGCAAGTTGACGGTACCTTCTACCACATGTGGTGGTTATGCCCCGAGATCAGGACTTATTGAACCCAAATTAAGGATTGGATACAGGACATTATACGATATAAAATTGAACTCAAACCAGAACTCTTCTTATTGGGAATAATTGGAGATCATTACCCCAAAAAGATAAAGTATATTATTTTACATATATTGACAGCAGCCAGGATAGCGTATGCACACAAATGTGGAAAAGACCTATTATTCCAACAGAAGACCTAGTCCTACAAAAAAAATCATAGAATGTGTGGAAATGGATATGCTTTCCCTAAAAATGAAAGAAAAGGAGGATTCCGATTATTGCTTGGTTTGGCATAAGTGGTACGAATGGTTAGAAGATAAGAGATAAGAAACAAGAAGTGAAGATTAACTAGAAGAGACCTTTAAAAAAAAAGGTGTGTAGATATGTAAATATATTAAATATACAAATAGATAAATTAGTATAAATAGAGATAAGTTATTGGTTGATATACGTAAAGTACTGTAGAAATTATAAAATAAGAATGTGTGTAGATGTCAAACTATTGTGGAAACTGTGAATATGGTTTGTATTGGTGGAAAATGCAATAAAAATTAAATTTAAAAAAAATGAATGAAAATTCAAAAAACAATCAAACTCCTGATTTCGAAGGCTGTAGGCCTCCCCAGAGCCGAAGACGTTGCTTGGGAGTGGGTGGGCTTTGGGAGGGGGGCAGGAGTGGCCTGCAAAACCTCGGACCTCAAGTCCAAGTCAGTTGCCTCCCCCGCCCAACATAAGCGTCCACCTTTTCCGTCCAGGGTCAAGCTCAGGAATGTCTTCTGGAGAAGTCCATGCTGGACAACCGGAAAAGTTTCCTTGTGGCCAGGATCAGTGCCCAGGTGAGTCGCTGGGGGAGCCTTGGCTGGAAACCGGGGTGTGTGCGTGCGTGTGTGTGAAACACTCCCCTGGGCAAATCTATTTTATTTTATGCGATTTTGTTTGACTTTATTTTTTATTTTTATTTTTTATTCTTTATTTTTAATAAAAAAAAATTGTTTCATTTTATTTATTATTGTTGCCAACTCATAAAATATTTCTATGGTCTTTTTAGAGTTGCCAACAGAAAGGGAGGGGGAAGCAGAGTGGCAGCTTGGAAATCGAAAGTGCATTCCATAAATAGTTTTTCAAAGATAGTAACTAGGTTACTGAAGTTTCTGCCACGCAAATATCTAACTGGAGAACATGATTGATGAATGAATGAATTCCTTATGAATGAATTCTTTATTGGCCAAGTGTGATTAGACACGAAGGAATTTGTCTTGGTACATGTGCACTCAGTGTACATGAAAAGAAAAGATACATTCATTAAGAATCATAAGGCACAACGCTTGATATAGTCATAGGGTATAAATAGGCAATCAATAGAATAGAATAGAATTCTTTATTGGACATACAAGGAAATTATGACTCTTGGCTATGGATGTGTCCCGTTGGAGAATATGAATTACGATACACCCAGGGGGTGGGGTGGGGGAAACCAGGGTCAAGGGTGACAAGGAATGATGTGCCTCAGAGTCGGCTCCACCCAGGCAGTGGCAGACATGTTAACTCCCATAAATTCTTTTGAAGTATTGGAAGTTTGGCTCGAGACTCATGATTTATTTGGGGTAACTGCCGGAATCCTGACAATTGTATTGTATTTTATTATTTTATATATTAATATTATTAACTTTATTTTTAATTTTATTTTTAATTTCATTTAATTTTGTTTCATTTCATTTTATTATTTTATTTTATTATTTTATATTAGTATTATTTTATTAACTTTATTTTAATTTAATTTTACTTTGTTCTATTTTTTGTTTTCTGTTTTATTTTAATCTATTAATTTTATTATTTATTTATTTATTTTATTTGGCTTTGATTTCTTTGATTAGTTTTTTTCTTATTTTATTTTATGATTTAATTTTATTTTTTGTTTTGTTTTTTATTTTATTTATTTTTACATTATATATATATATATATATATATATCCCACGTTTAGTACTGTAATTTTATAAACAACTCCAACTAGAACATACCTAACTCTTTCCACCTCCTGTCTCCCTTTCAACGACAAGCCTGCGAGGAGGGTTGGACTGGCACAATTGGCTTTCATGCCTAAGGCGGGACTAGAACTCCCCGTCTCCTGGTGATTGGCCCAAAGTCACCCAGC
>NW_020716850.1:679860-726092 GCF_900518725.1 Notechis scutatus | reverse complement strand
AGAGATAGGTCAGATGGATGGATGGATGGATAGATCGTTTGATCGATCGATATCTAGATAGACTTAGAGATAGGTCAGATGGATGGATGGATGGATAGATCGTTTGATCGATCGATATCTAGATAGACTTAGAGATAGGTCAGATGGATGGATAGACAGACATTCAGAGGCAGAGATAAACAGACAGAAAGAGATAGATAGGTCAGATGGATGGATAGACAGACATTCAGAGGCAGAGATAAACAGACAGAAAGAGATAGATAGGTAAGATGGATGGATGAATAGATAGATCGATAGATATCTAGATAGACAGACATAGAGATAGGTTGGATGGGTGGATAGATAGATAGACAGACACACAGGCAGAGGCAGAGATAGACAGATAGACACGGATGGATGGTTGACATCCCCTATACCCCCCCCCCCCACACACACACACACACCTGACTTGTCTCCTGCCTGCAGATGACCAGCAAGCCATCCAGAACGTCAAGCGTTTGCTGGCCAAGGTCCAAGAGATGAGAGACCAGCGGGTGTCCCTGGAGCACCAGCTCCGCGAGATGATCCAGAAGGACGATCTCACCACCTCTCTGGTGACAACCGATCAGTCTGAGATGAAGGTAAGAAGCTGGGATGTCATCGGGGTTTTAGGACGAGGCCAGGATGGAAGGTCCTCCTGTGGAGGAGGGACGAAGAAGTCTTGGACGGATTCTACAGCAGGGTTCCTCAAATTGGTCACTTTTAAGAGGGGTGGACTTCAGCTCCCGAAATTCTCTAACCAGTATTTGCAATTCCCAGAATTCCCCAGCCAGCATGCTTTAAAAGGGTGGACTTCAACTCCCACAATTCCTCATGCTGTAAGAGGGTGGACTTCAACTCCCAGAGTTTCTCATGCTGTAAGATGGGTGGACTTCAACTCCCCCAACCAGCATGCTTCCCCCTTTTCTTCCAGAAACTCTTTGTGGAGCAGCTGAAGAAGTACGACCAGATCAAAGTCTACTTGGAGCAGAACCTGGCGGCCCAGGAAAACATCCTCAAAGCTCTGACGGAGGCCAACGTGAAATATGCTGCCGTCCGGAAGATCCTGGCCGAGGTGGAAAACAAGTGAGTTTGAGGGCCAATGGGTGGGATGAGATATTGCTTTGGCTAAGGGCAGTGAGCATGAGTGGTTAGGAGGAAGAACCCCTCACCTGTTTTCTGGGAGGTAGGAGGATGTTGACATGTCCACTTAGAATCTGTCCTGCATAGACGTCTCATTGTGGCATCCTTGATGCTTTCCAAGATTGGTTATTTTCTTGCAGATGTCTCATGACCCAATTACCATGTTTCCCCAAAAATAACCTGTGTTATATTTTTTTGGCCACCAAAAAAGGCATCAGATCTTATTTGGGGGACATCATCCACTGCCTAACCTCACTGGCACATGTTGCACACTTCTGGCCTCCTTCTGAAAATTCTTCTGTGGCCGGCAAGGCTTTCCTGAAAGCCTCTGCAGCCGATAATAGAGCTTTGGATCAATCCAGAGGCCTTCAGGAAAGCCTTGCCAGCCTTGCCGGCTGCCATAGAAATGGGCCGTCAAGGCAGGTGTCGGGGTGTGCGAGGCCTGGCTACAACTATCCAAAGGTAAGTAGTAGGGCAGTTCCACCCATCCCCACCCTAGCTTAATTTTTACCTGTGCACTCTGGAGTGGGTGGGATCTTAATTAGGGCTTATTTTGGGTGTAGGGCTTATATTGGGCACGTGTAAAAATCACGCTAGGACTTACTTTCAGGGTAAGTCGTATTTTTGGGGAAACAGGTAACATCAGGGCTACAAGGATTGGGATTTGCAGAGAAGAGGAGGAGGAGGAGGAAGAAAGGGAGTGTAGACTCCTTGGTGCTCTCTGAGCTTGGTGGATTTTTTTTGAAGACGTTTCATGATCCAACTAGGCAACATCACCAGTACTTGAAGGGTGCAGGTGTGCAGAGTGGAGGAGGAAGAGGAAGGATTGTGGCATCCTTGGCGCACTCTTGAGTTTTGTACCATGTTTCCCCGAAAATAAGACTAGGTGTTACATTAATTTTTGCTCCAAAAGACACATTAAGGCTTATTTTCCAGTTAGGGTTTATTTTTGGGGAAATACAGTTCTAAATGCGTCTGCCTGGCTGATGATCTTAACTGGGACCTATTTTTGGGATAGGGCTTCTATTATGAGCATCCTGGAAAATCATGCTCGGGCTGATTTACCAGTTGGGTCTTATTTTCAGGGAAACAGGGTAGTTTTCTTGCAGACATCTCACGGCCCAACTAGGGAACAAAACTAGTGTGAGAAGGAAGGGAAGTTGGTGGAGTGGAGGAAGAAGAAGAGGAGGAAGAGGAAGGAGAAGAAAGGGAATACAGACTATTCGATGTTCTCTGAGCTTGATTGCTTTCTTATGATGTTTCATGACCCAACTAGGTTACTAGAAGGGAGAGGGTATACAGAGCGGAGGAGGAGTGTGGAGTTTTATTGCAGATACAGATAATCTTCGAGTTGCAACAGTTCATTTAGTGGAGGTTTAAAATTACAATGGCACTGAAAAAAGCAACTTCGAGCTGTTTTTCACACTTAATGACCAATTCAGCATCCCCGTGGTCACCAAAATCCAGATGCTTGGCAAGTGACTCATCTTTATGATGATTGTGGTGTCCCCTTGTCCCGTGATACCCTTTGGGCAACCTTCCGACAAGCGAGGTCGGGGGGGGGGGGGGGGGGGGGGGGAGAGCTCAATTTTGCTTAGCAACCTGGTGGCTCGCCAAATGACTGCAGCAATTCACTTCATAACAGCAGTAAAAGATGAGGCTTAGCGATGAGAAGTAAACGGTTAAAGTCCAACAAGCAGTCCAAGTCATACACGGTTAAAGCAGTCAGTTTTCAGTCCAGGGATAATTTAAAATCAAAGTCCAGTATCATACACAGTTCAGTAACAGACTTACAACAATCCAAGAATAACGATGAGCAACAGTCAATAGGAAAAATGCAGGAACCAAAAACAGCGAACATCAGAACATCAACCAACTAGCAACACTCTCGGAAACCAGGTTTCTGGCTCCATCTTATGGCCGCTTGAGGAACCACACCCGATTACAATTTTAGCATTCCCTTAAAGAGACAGTATTAAAATGTCTGTCCTGGTTTATATATTTCCAACCCAACTGTTAGGTGACCCTTCCTCGCCCCTCTTTTCTCCTCCACCCCTCTTTGCTTTCTCACCCCTCTTTTGCTCTCCTCGCCCCTCATTTTGTCTTCTCACCTGTCTTTTGCTCTGCTTACTCCTTTTTTGCTCTTCTCGCCTCTCTTTTGCTCTCCTCACCCTCTCATTACCCCTTTTGGTCTCCTCGCTCCTTGCTTGTCGTCTTGCCCCCTTTTTTTTAATTCCTCCGTTCCTTTCTTCTGTCCAGGTGGAACACGACCCTCCAGACCTTGGTGGCTTCGTACGAAGCCTACGAAGATTTGATGAAGAAGTCTCAAGAAGGGAAAGAATTTTACGCCGACTTGGAGAGTAAAGTTGCAAAACTCTTGGAAAAGGCACAGATCACCTGCCAAATGGCTGAAACCGCCCGCCGGCAGATAATGGAGAAGTAAGCAACTCCTTATGGAAGTGTGATAGGCATGACTTCCTTTCAAACAGTGCTTCTGGATGGGGGATTCTGGGAGTGGAAGTCCTCCCCTCTTAAAACATGCTGGCTCTGGAATTTGTTGTGGGTTCCATGATTTATTCAAATTCCCTCCTGCGTGAACTAATGTTGCTATCTCCAGTGACTAAATGGACCCTGGACAGTTCATCGCCTGACAAGTCGCCCTGGGACACCTCAACAAATACAAAAATTACATTAAATTCAACGGAGCTGTTGCCAATAATAAAGTCAATCCCGAAATACAAGTGTTACAATAGTTTCGACAAAAAACTTGGTCACTAGTGATAAGAGTAACCAAAGGATGAAATGTTGAATCGTCCCATGGCGACTTATCCTACAATGAGTTGTCCGTGGTGAGTTCTCCTAGTCCTATCAAATAACATCCCTGTACGGTCGGTCAGGTTGAGCGAGTAAACCCAGCTCCGAGTCCCCTAGAGACTTTCTCCATTGAACCTCTGAGCTCAGCCTCACTGATCCCATCTATGTTTCTTCCAATAGGGAGATGAAGAAGAAGACTCCTGCCCGGCCCACCACCTCAAAACCCGTCCTTCAAAAGAAGTTGTCAGAGGCAGAGTTGGCTTGCGAGCCTCTGGGCCTTGCGTCCATCTCACTGGCTGACCTGCCCGAGGAGCTGCGCAGCCTCCCACCAGAAATCCTGGCCTCTCACCTGGCACAGCTCCCCGCTGATGCCCTGGCAGCGCTACGTAATGAACCACCTTTGCCTGCTGCGGGGATCAGGGGTCCCGCCGGCGAAGCCTTTGGGGGAGCCCTCCCTCTCAGGCCTCCCTTTGATCCGAGCCAGTTCCCAGGCACCAGACTACCTCCGCGGCCGTACCAGCCGGCCATGATGTCCACTGTCTCTGGACAAGCTTCTTTCCCCATACTGACTCCCTGCAGTTCCGCAGTGTCCCCTTTGCCGAATTCACAGATTTACTCACCGGGGGGTGTCGTTGCTCCAGGTCCGGGCCTTGCCCCACAGCAGCCGGTGTACCCCGGTCTGCCTCTGCCGCCCCCGAGGACGTCTCCACAGCACATTCCGATCTCTCATCCTGCCCCGGGCTCAGTTTACAGCGTCGGACAACTGGCGCCATGTAGTGGGGTTCTTCCCGGAGGTCCATCTGCCCCTCTAGACAGGAGGCCGCCAGCTCCGGTGCCTGGCCACTTTGTGGCCCCTCATTTCCCACCACACAAGCAGGGCATCCGGCCCGCCACCACTACGGTGGACAGTCTGCAGGCTCCCATCTCCAGTTGCACAGCTCCGCAGGGGATGTCTAGCTCCCTTCCCCAGTGGGCAGGGCCTCCTTCTCAAGGGGGCTTTGTGGGGGGACCCCAAGGGTCTTCCCCCTATCCTTTTGCTTATGTCCCGGTGAGTACGGCGTCCTTTCTGCCTCCTTTCTCAGGCGCTCAGCCTCAGCCCAGCTTCCATCCCCCCTCTGATCGCCCAGCTTGCTTGCAAACAATGCCTACCATGCTGCCCCCACAGCAGCAGCAACTGCCCCATTTCCTGCCCCAGACCCAGCAGCCACAGCCGGCCTTCCCCCAGCCATACCCGTCTCAGCCCACAGGCCCACCGGTGCTCCCGAATCAGGTCCCCACGCATCCCGCTAGCCAAGGGCAGCTCCCCCTCCAGCTGGGACCTCAACATTATCAGCTGCCCCCACGGGACCCACTGCCGTCCCATTCTGGCAGCTTGGCCTACTCTGCCCCGGTCCCAAGAGGCATGATGGGCCACATCCAGCAGGTCCCCCTTCACCCTCCCGTGTCGGCAGCCCCCCTCGCATTCGCTCCAACGTCAGCCCAGATCCCGGGAGTCCCTATAAGACTGCTCAGACCTCAGCCGCTGCCTCCAGTTAGCCAGCCTCCCCTTCGACATGTTCCTTCTACCCCAAGTCCGGTTGGAGGGGCTGTTCCCTCACCAGCCCCTTCTCCTCGCCCCGCCATGACCCTCCCACCCCCCTGCCTTTTGCCCTCTCAGATGCCTCCTTCCTCACTGACTCCTGGCCCTCCGTCCCTGCCCCAGGCTGCCTCCGAGGTCCCCTTCCAACGCCAGAGCTCCTCCACTGATGACCTGCTCTCCTCCAGTCCCGAGAGCCAACACGGGGGTCCCAAGGCGCCCGTTGGGCCGCCCCTCCTCCAACCCACCAAGGCTGACCCCAAGGATGGCTTGAAGCCCAAAGCTGTCCAGCTGATCGAGAATGACCCGTACGAGAAACCGGAGCGTCTTTGGCGCCTCCTGTCCGAGCTCGAACGTTTCCAAGAAGGGGTGTCCCGGTTGGAGAAGAGCGCCGCGCCGGGCACAGTCAGCGAGCTAGACAACATCTGGAAGGAGCTTCAGGATGCCCAAGAGAAGGACGCACGACAGCTGTCGATCGCCATTGCCCGTTGTTACACCATGAAAAACCGGCATCAGGACATCATGCCATATGACCGGAACCGAGTGATCCTCCAATCGGGCAAGGACGACTACATTAATGCCAGCCGGATTGAGGATCTCTCCTGCTATTGCCCCACCATTATTGCCACGCAGGCCCCGCTGGTAGGCACCGCCTCAGACTTCTGGCTGATGATCTATGAGCAGAAAGTCTCGTTGGTGGTCATGTTGGTCTCGGAGCAGGAGATGGAGAAGGTGAGTTGGTGGTGGCATGGTGTGGGTGTGGCGTTGTTTGGATGCCTCTGGGCTTCTCGGCAGTCTGTCGATCCAGGCATAGTTCTGGTAGCACTATGACATAGCAGAACATAGTTCTGGCAGCAGCTGGCGGAAGACTGGGACAGTGAGGAGGTGGTGGAGGAACATGGGCCAGTCCTGGAGTCTGGGGAGGGCTCTGCGTCAGAGGCAGAGATGGGGCCAGGGCAGTCCAAATTAGTTGCCTTCAGAGTCAGAGATCAGTGGGGCAGAAGAGCAGCTGGAGCCTGTTCCCAGTGTGCACATGCACAGAGCTGCCAGGAGAAGGGAACAGTTAAGGAACAAGGGTCAACTCGGGAGTAAAGCCACAGGTGGACGATGAATGGCCCCTCCCAGAGGGAATAAAGAGAAGCAAAAGGCGAGTGGGGTTTGCAGGGGACAGTTAGTTCACTTCATTCGGGTGAAGATCTGTTCCTGACTCCTTGCCAAGTAATTGCTGCTACAGCGTGGCGTTCGGAAGCTATCAGCCTGGCAACTCTCCAAGCCCGATAAAGGTCCGTAGGTGTGAAATCTCTCGAAAGACAGTTGGCTGGGACTTTACTGGAGAGGAATTCACTTTATAACCTAAATAATAGATGTTTTATCATCTGCAGGACGAGGAGTTGGCTTTATGATCTTGGGAAGCCTAGGTCAGAATAGAGTCGATGACCCGACATACCCTTGGTCCTCTCTGAGCTTCAGATGTATCAACACTGGTTAGCTGTGCTGTTTTTTTAGCTCAGCTTAGGCACGGCAATCCTCTGCTGCGTGCATCAGCTGAGCTAAAAAATACAAGGGAATATAGGAGAGGTAATGGGGGGCAGGTGGGCGGGTCCAGCCAGAGGTGATATTTGCTGGTTCTCTGAACTACTCAAAATTTTCTGCAACCACTTCGCGTGAACCGGTCCGAACTGGCTGAATACCACCTCTGGTGACACTCTCTTCTCTTCTTCTCCTTTTCTACCTCCTTGTTCCCTTCTTGTCCTCCTCTCCTCTCCACAAACTTCCTTCCCTTCCAGCCCCAATGACGTTACCCCGTTGGGTCATGAAACGTGTGCAAGAAAGCAACCAAGCTTGGCTATCACCAAGTCCTGCTCCTCTTCTTCCCAAACCTCCCTCTCAAGTAGCACTGACGACGTTCAGTAGTTAGGTCATGAAACATCTGCAAGAAAACCACCAAGCTCAGAGATTACCAAGGACCCAACAGTCCTCCTCCTCCTCCTCCTCTTCCTCTCCATAAACTCCACTCTCTTCTAGTTCTGCTGATGTTACCCAGATAGCTCATGAAATGTCTGCAAGAAAACTCCCAAACTTAGCACCAAGGACCCAACAATTTTCCTTTTCCTCCTCTTTTTTCTGTCACTGATAATGTTACCTAGTTGGGTTATGAAACGTCTGCAAGAAAACTACTAAACTTAGAGAGCCCAAAGGACCCCACAGTTCTTTCCCTCCACTTCCCCATCCCCCCCCCTCCTCCTGCTTCTACCACTTCCACACCTCTGCGGTCTGGTTTTTGAAGCTGGCCTCAGCATGCAAACCCTCTCTATCATTCCCTCTCTTTCTCATACCCCTCTCTCTCTCATTCTCTCTCGTTTTTCTTTCTCATTCTTTTGTTCTCTCATTCCCTCTTCTCATTCCCCCTCTCATTCTCTCATTCTTTCTCTTTGTCTCATTCTCTCATTCCCCCTCCTTTAATCTATCTATTTACTAAGCTCCTTAGCCCCAGCCAGAGGAGCAAAGGCTGAGGAGGATGGGAGCTTGGAGTCCTGGTCTGAATAAGCCGAAATCTTCCCCTGGGACCCAGCTTTCGAGGGGAAGTCTTGGTATCGCCTCCCCCCCCCCCTTAAAGTTTTTTTCTCTCTTCTCTTGGCTCGGCAGCAAAAGGTAGTCCGATACTTCCCGACAGAGCGAGGCCAGCCCATGGTCCTCGGCTCCATCACCCTCGTCCTCACTAGCCTGAAGGCCACCCCCACTCACCTGGAAAGAATGATCACATTGCAATTCCACGATCAAAGCCTGAAACGGACTGTCATCCACCTTCAGTTTTCTTCCTGGCCGGAGCTGTACGTAACCGGGGACCGGTGCTGGGAAAGGGGGGGGGGGCAGCCAGAGCTACCGGGGGGGGGGTGGGGGGGCCAGCCTGGTTGGGGGGCAGCAGATGGGAGGGGGGTTGAGAAGGTCTCGATGAGCTTCAGGAACCGGTTTCATCGAAACTGCTGGACCGACCATCTGAAGTTACTGTGGATAGGAAGATGGACAGCACGTAGAATGAATGGAAACAGAAAATGGAAAAAAAATGAAGAAAACACATACGGTGTTTCCCCGAAAATAAGACCCTGTCCTTTTTTGGCCACCAAAAAAAGGTACCAGGTCTTATTTTGGGGGGATGTCCTGCACTGCCTAACCTCATTTGCTTACATGTCATCCCCGGCCTCCTTCCAGAAGTCTTTATGGCTGGCAAGGCTTTCCCGACGGCCTCTGCAGTCAATAACAGAGCTCTGGATCAATCCAGAACTTTTTTATCAGGTACAGAAGCCTTCAGGAAAGCCTTGCCAGCCTTGCCGGTGCAGAAGAAATGGGCCAGCAAGGCAGGTGTCGAGGTGTGCGAGGCCTGGTTACACCTGTCCAAAGGTAAGTAGTAGGGCAGCTCTGCCCCATACCCACCCTAGCTTAACGTTTACCCGTCCACTCTGGAGCGGGCAGGATAGTAATTAGGGCTTATTTTTTTTGGAGGGGGGAATAGGGCTTATATTGGGCGCACATCTAAAAATCAACCTTGGACTTACTTTCAGGGTAGGTTATATTTTGGGGGAAACGGTACAAATTGAATGAATAATTGAATATCTCGCCTATTAAGTTCAAATTCACTTAATTTTTTATGCTTTTCATTCACCTCTTGTACTCTTCCTGCAGTGGCCTGCCGGACAGCAAAGGGAACCTGCTTCGGTTTATCCAGGATGTGCACAGCCATTACCTACATCAGCGACCCCTCCACACCCCCATTGTGGTCCACTGCAGGTAATACGGGGAATGGGTGACGTGAGGAATGCTCCAGAACTTGAGGGTGGGGGGGAGATCTAGGGAGGAGCCCACTGTCAATCTCATCCCTGTCACTCTAGGTCTTTTGGGAGGGTATATGACAATTTGCCGCAGCCAACTTACAACGGACAATTCACCCTGGATAACTCGGCACGGCGGGACAAGAGTTAGACCAGGAGTTGGCAACCTTAAACACTGAAAGACCCACAAAAATCCTAACCGGAAGGCCCCCATTCAATTCTAAAGTTGACCGGAAGTCTGGTTCCCCCACCATAGAGGCTCCTCCTAGCGTGGCATCCTTTTTCCTCTATCTCTCCTAACTGAAAATCCTATAAATTGTGTGGAGCTGACCGGTGACAGAGAGCCGCAGCCGAGGGATGAAAGAGCTACATGTGGCTCCAGAGCTGCAGGTTGCTGACTAATATCAAAGAAATGGTGGAATAGAATCGTTAAAAAAATCCCTTCTGCCCAGCTGAGGTGCCCAGCAAAGGTGTTATTCAGCCGGTTCGGATCGGTTCTGGCATACCAGTAGCGAAAATTTTGACCGGTTTGGAGAACCAGCAAATACCACCTCTGATTGGCCCCATACACCTGCCCTTTCCCATCCTATATTCCTGTTGTGGTTCATCGACAGCCTGTGTGACAGCAGCGGAATCCGATAGTGGGGAAGAACAGGGACCAGTCCGAGAGTCTGGAGAGAATTCGGATGAGGGTCCTACATCCGATACATAGATGGGGCCAGGGCCATTTGGGAGTAGGGTGCTGAGTCCGAAGCCTTTGGAGCCTGGCAGCAGCGAGGCAGAGGACCCAGGGGAGCCTGTTCCCAGTGTGCGTTGTGTGCGCAGAGCTGCCAGAAGGCAAGAGCAGCTGAGACGAAAGGGGCGACTCGGGTGTAAGGCTGGGAGGTGATTGCCCCTCCCCTCAGGGATAAAGGACAGGCAAAGGGACAGGAGTCTTTGCAGGAGGCAACGTTGTTTGCTCTGTTCGAATTAAACCTTGAAGCTCTGTGGGGACTTTGTATTCAGGTTGGGGTTTTTACAGTTTGGCACTTTAGTTGTTGGCAGCAATTCAAAGGAGAGAAAGGTGGGTGCTTATCTCGAGGGACTGTTTGGGGCTCATTACGGGCTGGGAATGAACATAATTCCCAGCATTGAAATAAAACAAGACTTGTTTGGATTAAGCGTGTACTTAATTACAGTCTCAGGAGGCCTTGGTCAGAACAATTCCATTGATTTTTAGCTCAGCTGATTCACGTGGCAGAGTGGATTACCGCACCTCAGCGGAGCTAAAACAACCCCAGCTCACCTCCCTGAGGGCGATCTTTTTGAGTTCTGCGTGCGCACATGATGTGATCTTTGATTGCTGCATGCATGTGCAAAGCAATCTTTTGAGTGCCTAGAACTGGTAGCGTGCAATTTGGAATCCCACCACTGATGCCAAAGGAGGAACAGCGTGAAATAGGAACGACCAAAATGAAACCAATTACTTTTTAAAATTTAAAATAATTAAATCGGATTGCTAAATTGTCCTGGGGCAACCAGTTGGCTGTGATGAGTTATCCCACAATTAGTTGGCTGTTGGCGAGTTGTCACGCAGCTAGTTGACGGTGGTGAGTTATCCTGTGGCAAGTTGTTCTATGGTGAATTGTCCTGCAGTGAATTGTCCCGCGGCGAGTTGACATGGCATCTCGCAGCAAGTTGGCCGTGGCGAGTTGTCCTGCAGCAAGTTGTCCTGCGGCGAGTTGACCATAGCATCCCACAAGTTGGCTTGAGTTGGCTATGGCGAGTTGTCCTGCAGTGAGTTGTTCCGCAGCAAGTTGACCATGGCGTCCTGCAACAATTTGGCTGTGGCAAGTTATCACGTAGCAAGTTTGCCCATGGCGAATTGGCCGCAGCGAGTTATCTCAATGAGTTGTCCTGCAGAGAGTTGGCCGTGGTGAGTTGTCCCGAAGCTTGTTGACTATGGTGAGTTGTTCTGTGGCGAGTTTTTCTGGGGCAAGTTGTCCGTGGCGAGTTGTCACATGGTGAATCGGCCATGTTGAGTCCCATTCTGCTTTCTGGGTTCCCGCCAAATACAGCCTTTGTGTAAATTCCCCCCACCTACTTAGCAAATTGTCTAGGACAGTTGGAGAAGGGTTGCGCAAGATCTTGCAGACCTGATCTTTCGGTCTTCTTTCCTTGCAGCTCCGGCGTGGGCCGCACAGGAGCCTTCTGCCTCCTCTACGCCGCCATGCAGGAGGTAGAAGCTGGCAACAGCATCCCGGATTTGGTTCAACTCGTGAAGCGCATCCGTCGACAGAGGAAACACATGCTGCAGGAGAAGGTAAGGGAAGCAGGCAAACCCAGCTCCGGGATAGCGGAGGTGGCCAGCGGTGGGTATCTGAACAGGCAGCTTCTCTTGCAGGTCCATCTCCGATTTTGCTACGAGGCGGTCCTGAAACATGCTGTGCAGGTATTGCAGAGACATGGTGTGATGTCCGCGGCCTTGGCCTGCAAGCCGGCCAGCAGCAGTGCCCAAAAGGTAAGGCAGCGTTGCCTAATGGGTTGCAGAAAAGAGATGATTTGTGGTGGGGGGGAGGCAGCCTCTTGAACCCATGCAGATGCTTCAGTTGAAGAGCCCAGGAGAAACAAGCTCTTATTTAAGCCACGGGTTGTCCTGAATAAAACGTGAATTCTGGGAATTGTGATGACCTACATCCTACAGGTAATCCTCACTATACGGCCATAATTGTGACCCCCAAATTTATGTTACTGAGCGAGACTGTTAAGGAAGTTATGTCCTGCGGTGAGATTCAACTGGTGTAACAGTTGGTTCAGTGAGCACATGCTTCACAACCTGTTCACCCGAACCGGTCCGTACCGGCTGAATTCCAACCTTGGTTGTGTCCCGCTTAATGCCTTTTTTTCTCACCGCGTAGGTTAAGCGAATCGCGGCAGATGTTAAATTGGTAACTCGTTTGTTAAGTGAACCTGGCTTCTCCGTTGACTTTCCTGGTCAGAAAGTTGCCAAAAGGGCGGAATTGTTAAGTATCAGAATGTCAGGATGCTACAATGGTCATCAGTGTGAAAACTGGATCATAAATCCCTGTTTTCACTGCTGTCGTAACTGTGAACGGTCACTGAGTGAACTCATGTAAAGTTGAGGACTGTGTACTCTGTTCAGCCTCCCCCTCTCTCCTTCCAGGTGCCTCTCCAGCAGGACCTCCAAGATCTGGTCTTGGGGGGCGACGTCCCCATCAGCTCCATCCAAGCCACCATTGCCAAACTCAGCATCCGACCTCTCCCAGGCAGCGCCGAGCATCCCCCCAATGCCCGGGGGCTGGAGGCGGCAGCCCCCTCAATGCCCCCCTTTGATGCTGCACTCCCGCCGGCGGCGTCTTCCGCTGGTCCGCGAATCTTTCCCGAGCCAGGCTGCACAGAGAACATGCCGGGGTTTTCTCCACCTGTCACACCGGCTCCGGCATTGTCCGAGCCAGTGGCCCCATTGATCGTCGAGATGAGCAGCTCCATGGAAGAGGAGAGAAGCGAGGAGAAGGCGGAAAGCCTTCCGAGGGCAGAGCCGTTGGCATCTACACCGGCCCTCCCTCCCTCCTCCTCCTCCTCTTCCTCCTTGGAGCTTCTGGCTTCACTCACCCCGGAGGCCTTCACCCTGGACAGCTCACTTAAGGGCCGGCACAAAGTGAGCAAGCAGAGCTTTCTCCAGCCGCAGAACGGGGAGGGTCTGCGAGGAGCCCTTCCCAGCGATGACCCTCTCAGCAAGTTAGACCCTCTCTGGACTCTCAACAAGACCTGAGCAGATGCAACAAGCCCCCCCCACCCCCCCATTCTCCTGTACTTACCTTCCTGGTTTGTGGTGGAGTTCCAGGTGAGACGGCGGTATATTTGTCTGCCATTGACCGCTTCGGGAATGCCGTACTGCCTCTGGAACCCTCTCGCCATGCTTATGGTTGTTCAAGACCCCGCATTGCGGCCAAGCTGGAATGCTCAGAACGGTTACCGGTTGCCTTCCCGCTTCCTTTTCAGCCCCAGCCAGGACCACGCGTCTGTTACGGTTCACCTCAATGCCGGGGCAATTGAGCCAGGAGCAAAGCTGTGACGCCAGCCAGAGTCCTCATGCCCACTCAAAGTTTTGGGTGTGATTTGGGGGGGGGGGGGAGACAGACGGTTCAGCTTTTCAACACACACACCCCGCGACCGTACTCTCACTGTCCCGTTCTATGGCAAGTAAACCTGGGACAAGCCACTAAAAGCTGGGATCTCCTGCACCGCCCATTTCTCATTCCTTTCCCCATGAAAGTTGGTAGGACTTGAGACGGTCCAGTTGATCCTGCCAAATTGGAGAGGGTGGGAGGCAGGGGTCCCCAGATAAATAGGGGAACCCTTGGTTGACTCTTGGTGGAATCTGGCACTTGGTACGGCATTTCCTCCCCAGGTTCCCTTAGATGGCCCGATTCGGTTTCCAAAGGTTCTTTTTTTTTTCCTGTTTGTGTCTCTCCCCCCTCTCAATTCAGGACCACAGGGGTTCCCCTGCTATTCTCCCCCCACCCCCCCAAGTCCAGTGATGCTGAATTTTGAGCCACATGGTCTACAGAACTTGTTTTCACTTGACAACGGCTACTGAAAAAACGGGTGTGGACACCGTCGACACTAGTGTGGGCCCCCCTGAAGCAGGCATTCCATGCCCCAAGGAATGGGGGTCAGTGGGACAGCTAAAATGTGGGTGCACCCCCTCCTCCGAGGGAGAAAAGGCTTGGCAAGACTCGTCTTTCCTGGATAGACTAGCTGGTTTTCTGTCCCAAAGAATGTTGATAAGTTTGTGGATTCCGCCAACCCCTGCATTGACCAGTCTTGGGGAAACGTATTGATTTTTCTTTTTTTCTTTTTCCTTCTGTACAAATGTTAATACTGGCTTCCGGTTTCCAAACTTCCAGTGTAATTTAACAGCCAACACTTTTTCAGTTCTTTGCTACGAAAGCAAATTAAACGGGGCGTTGGAGATGGGTGTCGTTGTTAAGACTGTTTTTATTTCTTCCTCCTCTTAACATAATTTATTTATTAAATTTATTGGCCACCTATCTTACCCACAGGGTAACTCAGGGTGGCTTATGTAGTTAAAAAATATGACAATCTGTGTCTATCTGTCAATCATCTATCCATCTATTATCTGTCAAAACTGCTGACCAAGACTTCCTTAGACCGTAACTAAGCACATGCTTAGTCCAAACAAGTCTTTTTTTATTTCAACAACTGGGAATTATGTTCATTCCCAGCCTGTAATAAGTCCCAGTCTCTCAAGATACGCACTTAACTTTCTCTCCTTTGAATTGCTGCCAGCAACTAAAATGCCAAATGAACTGTAAAACACCGAGTACAAAGTCCCCACAGAACTTCAAGGTTTAATCTGAACACAGCAAACAACATTGCTTCCTGCAAAGGCTCCTGTCCCTTTGCTCTTCCTTTATGTACTGTGGGAGGGGCCAATTATCTCCAAGCTTAATCCCAAATTGCCCCTTTTGTCTCAGCTGCTCTTGCCTTCTGGCAGCTCTGCACAAGTGTGCACTGGGACCAGGCTCCCCTTGTTCCTCTGCCTCGGTGATGTCAGATTCTGGAGGCTCCGGAGTCAGCACATAACTTCTAAATGGCCCTGGACCCATCTCTGTGTCGGACGCAGGATCCTTGTCCAAGTCCTTCCCAGGCTCCCAGACTGGTCCCCGTTCTTCGCCACTGTCCAATTCTGCTCCTGTCTCTGCAGGCTGCCGGTGGACCACAACAACCTCCCTCACTTTTCTGCTTATATCCATCCAGTGGTGGGCTCCAGTTTAACAACTGGTTCTGTGAGCATACGCTTCTCCAACTCATGTCCAGGGTTCACCTTAACTGATGTGAACTGGTAGCAGCCCTCCACTGCATCCATCCATCCATATCTATAAATTTCCCATTCTCCCTATATCCATTCATCCATAACTTGTCTACCCATCTATCTATTTACATATGTACCAACCTCAGCTATATATCACCTGTATTACAGGGATGTCAAACAAGGCCCAGGGGCCAGATTTGGCCCCTTGGGCTGCTGAGATGTGGCTTTTGGGCCCACTCTGGAAGGACTGGCCCACGTTGTCTCTGCCAGTGAAAAAGGAGCTCAGGGCCCTCCCAAACTCTGTTTTGGGTGTCAAGAGGGCAGCAGGAGGCCGTCATGGATAAAAACGGAGCCCAGGAGGTCAGTCGTGGCCCAAAACCGAGCCCAGACAGGCCGACATGGCCAAAAATGACGCCTCAATGAGTGACTCCCACCCTGGCCATGCTTTCCCCCCAAAGGTCAAACAACCCTTATGCGGCTCTCAAATCGAGTTTGACACCCCCAACCTATCACCTATCATCTCTATATCATCTAATATATCCACCCATTTGAATGGTGCTCTGGGTGTTTTGCAGTTGCCCCCGAGGATCACAATGCTGATACTATTATCCAGTGTATTTGCCGTTGATCATGCACAGCTGACTCGAATTTGGGATAGGCAAGGGACCCTGGCTAGGCAGGGGATGCTGTTTTGGTGACTAAATCTGTCACACCAAACGTACGGGGGCATCGACTGCTTCAAAACTTGTCGCATTTGGTACTCGACACATTTTGACGTGCAAATGCCCCGGTGGTCACCCTTGTCAACACGGTGGGAAAAGAAAGTGGACGACTACCACCGAAGAGTGAAAGCAAGTTGGCCATGCTCAGAAGCTTGCCGACATAGGAAAAGGGACAAACAGGAAGTCCTACCCAGCTGAAATGAAAGGTCACATAATAAATCACATGGTTTGTTTGCTATTCAATTTTATTTTAGTGCTCGCCACACCTCCCAAAACCAATTAAGCACGAGTACCGGGGTATTGACATTTCTTTTTTTAAAAAGGGAATTACACTACTTCAGGGTTCAATGCTTCCATGATCCTTTGCAGTTGGAATTCCGCCTTTCTAGGCGAGCCGCGTCTTTCTCGCACCCGCTTCCACCTTGCCATCAACAACGCTGTGTGAAAGGCATTTTAAAAACATTACAGTAGTTTCTTCCTCCACTCTCAAGTTCCCCAATCTTTCTGCAGGCTTTGTGGAACGGCGGGAAGAGGGAATGGTTCTACACGAGTGGCAGGCAAGGGTACCCCCCCCTCACCGGCCCCTGTTTACAGCTCTACTCACTCAAGCGACAGGTCTGTGTGTCTGCTGCTACTGCTTGCACAAGCAGGTGTACGCACTTGTGCTCGTCCACTTCTGTGGCCCGATTCTGAACGGCTCATGGCCCAGCAGGGAGCTGGGGTTGTGGGTTAGGGTTTCTCTAGGGCAGAAAAGTGTATTTCCAGTCTCCCCCAAAAACCACAGGAAGCGTGAAGTTAATTCTCTTTAATGTGCCTGTACACGTTACAAAACACAATCGTGTATAAAAGCATCTACCATACAGTCGAAAGGGTACAGCAGAGCTAAGGCCACTGGAGGCATCATATGGGCGTTGGACCAGGGGGGTGGGTGGGGGTGGCCAGGATGTGGGATGACAGGGCTGGGAAGAGGGGCTCGATCTGTCCCAATTTGCACGCATCACTTTGAGATGCGTGGCCTTCATTCAGAATACATGTACTTAGCAACTGTAAAGAGTTACGACTTACAACCAACTCAGACCCACGACCATATTTGCAGCATCCTACGAGCCTGTCCCCCTATGGTTTGCCTGACCTCGATTTACGAGAGTTTTGTCCATAGGAACCACTTCCAGTTTTCAGCATAATTGTGCCAAGGTGAACAATGGGTTCACATAATTGTTGTGGTGTTTTAACAACCACTGACAAAAATGTCAGGAATTGGTCACACGATTGCGGGATGCTGCCAGCAGGCTGGCCCATTTTACAGTGAACGTGGGCAGGCTGTTGTGGCCGTAAGATGAGGACCGCCTGTACCCCAACTAGCTGCAAGAAGTCTACATGTCTGGAAATGGCCATGGTTAAGAAACATTGGGGAATGGTTTAGCTCTACCATGCCCCACCCCATCCGGCCTTGGGCGCAAGGCTGCCAAACCTCAGCAGGCAAGCCCCCAAGCCGCCTCCTGCCGATGAGCAGGCGCATGCCACCCTACAAGCAGCGGTCCTAAATTATAAATAAACTAGTTCCTATGCAAATGGCTTTAAATTAAGAAATAAACCACGTATTCTAACTGCACTTCCCGAACATTTCTCGTGTCTTTTTGACCAACTGAAATCTCCCCCCCCCCTTTTCCCCACCGTTCTAGTTAATTTTCCCATCATGGCACCCACATCGGCTCAGCAGACGAACCAGTTTATGCTTTGCCCTCTTGGGTCTTCGGGACACAAAACTCTACATGATGCTGAACCGCGGGAACTGCATGTCTGTCCGAGGCAGACATTAGATCCAGTGGTGGGATTCAAATTTTTTTACTACCGGTTCTGTGGTCGTGGCTTGGTGGGTGTGGCAGGGGAAGGATACTGCAAAATCTCCATTCCCACCCCACTCCAGGGGGAAGGTTACCACCGGTTCTCCAAACTACTCAAAATTTCCGCTACTGGTTCTCCAGAACTGGTCAAAACCTGCTGAATAACACTCTGATTGGATCCCTGAAAACCGCCATGACTCAGTTGAATCGTGGTTGGGACTCTATCTTTACCGGGGGTGCGGGGATGACAACACAGCCATGCCTACAGCCTGTAAAGCTGCCCTGAAGTCCACGCTGGGCAGGTTTAATGTCAAAGCAAAGGGGAATCAGTGACATCCCATCCCTGGTCTTTAACCTTGGCTTGCAGCAGCCAGCAAGCCCATTTTCATGACCATTTTACAGCAGGCAGCGTATCTCCTATTCTCTCCCCCTCATGTGCTGGAATAAATAACTATGTACAGCAGAAATAAATACAACGGGGAGTAACTGCACCCAATCTTTTCACACCTGCTGCAGCTCACTGGCTGAGGCCTGCGGTGGATGGAATCAATCTGGCTTGTTTCATTTCCATAGATTTTGAAGCCCCACCCCCACCCCAATTAAATGGCTCAGGAGACAAAGGGGGCACTGGGGAAGCCCTCCCATTCCTTGCCCCCAGCCCATTTTTTTGAGGGCTCCTGTGTGGCCAGATTCAGCACCCACCCAAATGGACGGCAAAGGAAACGTCGCTGCCGCAGGGTTGTGGAAAACTCTCCTGCCTGGCTCGCCAATTGTTGTTCCCCGGTGTCCATCCACTACAACCCTTCCAGAACGGTGGCCCTGGCCTCTTGCCGCACCTCGCCCCAAATCCAGAAAATTGGAAGATTCGACATCGGCCTCCTTCCCGTTCTTCCATGGGACAGAAAAGTCTGCCCAGTATCTTCCCTGCATCGCTGGGTGTCCAGGAGCAGTTCAAAGGGACGGGATGGGTTAGGGGCTTCTTGATTCTCTTCCTCTGCCTCCCACCCTTTCAATCCCGCTTCTCGAGCACTGACGGTACGTAAACCAGGTTGAGTTCACTGCCGAAGTTGCAGACAATGGCCGCGTTCTCCAGCACCAGGATTTGCCGGGCCGGCTGCGACTCATTGCTCTTGCCCAGGTAGACCGTCTGCAGCAGGTCGCCGTAGCCAATGTCCCAGAAGGAGACGCAGCCTTGACCGCCAGTGACTAGCAAATTGTCTGAGATCACGCCCAGGCTGGCTCCACAGCCCATGTCCTGTGTAGAGAGCAAAGGGGGGAAAAGGAAGGTCAGAAGTGGGGCTTGGCCGACAGGAATGGGCTTTGGTAGCAGCAGGCGATGTCAAACCTCCATGTTTCTCACTTCCAATGTTCAGAGGATCTACACCAGGGGTATCAAACTCAAGGCCTATGGGCCAAATCTGGCCCATGGGATGCTTAGATCTGCCCTGCATGGCTGACCTGGAAACAGCAAATGACTTGCTCATGGTGCCTCTACCAGGCTCCGTTTTCGGCCATGATGGCCTCCGGCAGCTCTCTGCCAGCGAAGACGGAGCTCTGGAGGGCCGCTTGCGACCCTTTCCGCTGGCAGAGGCACCGTGGGCCGGCTGTTTTACAGGGCGGCCACGTGGGGCAAATCTAAGTATCCTGTGGGCAGGAGCTGACCAGATGTAAACCTGTTGCAATGTAAGGCTAATGCAATGAAGATGAATCGGCCTTAGCATTGCCCCTTTAAGACTAAGGAGTCACTCTAAGACTAGTGAGTCCACAGGATTTTACCCCTTTAAAAGGTGTTTATATAAGGCAGCCATTAGAGGGCATCCTGTCTCCGCTGTAGAGTTCCTCCATGCAGAGTTAAGAAGATTGATTGCTGGTCAGGTATTTGCCTACCATTGTATATTTATCCACTGTTAAGGTGTCTTAAGTCTCTTGTGTGCTGTGTTTTGCTCCTGAGCTGTCTCACCATAGTAGTCACGCTGGAAACGCTCTGACAGATACCCACCTCGTCTAGAGTAGGGATTCCTGGCCTGGCCAGCTTGATGTCACTCATGTTGGGGGCACCTGTGGTGGGCTGGGGTGAGGAATGAGTGACATCAAGCTGGCTACGCTGAGCCAGGCTATGCACCCCCTCAGCCCTCCCCCAAGTTCAAAGACAACCCTGATGTGGCCCTCAAATGAAATTGAGTTTGACACCCCAGCACAGCGGAGTCTTCGGAAGCACATCCCAGAGGCTCCCAAAACGACAAAGGATTTATTGGGAGTGAACATGTCCGGCACTGCCTGGGTGTTGGGTACACGCAATTCACTGTCACCCTTGACCCTGGTATCCCCCACCTCCACCCCTCTGGGTGTATCACAAATCATATTCTCCAATCGAAACACATCCCTAGCCAAGAGTCATCAATCATGTTCTCCAATTAGACATTTTCACGGCAGAAACTCCAGTCGCCTAGTTATCATCTTTGCAAGATACAAATGGAATGCACTTTCGATTCCAAACTGCTGCACGGCCCTTTCAAATTCCTTTCTCCTCCCCCCTTTCTGTTGGCAACTATAAAACGTTTTATGAGTTGACATCCACCTGCTGAATGGAATAATGTTTGATCCCCGAGGCCCGGTCCCAGATGCTGATGACGTCGTCCAGGCCACTGCTGATGACACACGAGGTGGTACAGGTCAGGGAGGTGACATCACCCCGATGGGCGCAGATGTGGTTCACGCGGCTGCCCGTCAGGACGTCCCAGAGGCAGATGGCACCATCCTGGCCCCCACTCGCCAGCACCATGGTCTGGAGCGGGGAGGGGCAACAAAGAGGAACAGGTCTCTTTGCGGCCTCGACCCAGGGAGGGTGAGGTTACAGGGATGGATGGATGGATGGATGGATGGATGGATGGATGGATGGAAGGAGGGAGGGAGGGAGGAGGGAGGGAGATGAGAGGGAGGAAGGAAGCAAGGGAGGAGGGAGGGAGGAGGAAAATGGAAGGAACGAAGGTAGGGAGATGATGAGAGGGAGGGGAAAGGAAGGAAAATAAAGGAATACATAAAGGAAAATAAAGGAGGGAGAAAGGAAAGAAGGAAAAAAGGACAATGGAAGGAACAAAGAAGAGAGGGAGATGAGAGGAAGTAAGGAGGGAGAAAAGGCGGAGGAAAATAAAGGGAATGAAGGAGAGAGGGAAAAGGAAGATGAGAGGGGGGAGGGAAAAGGAAGGAAAACAAAGGGAATGAAGGAGAGGGAAAAAGGAGTGAGGGAGGGAAGAAGAAAATGGAAGGAATAAGTGGAGGGAGATGAGAGGGAGGGAGGGGGAAGGAAAATAAAGAGAATGTAGGAGGGAGGGAGGGAGAAAGGAAGGAAGGAAAAAAGGACAATGGAAGGAACAGAGAAGGGATGAAGGGAGGAAGATGAGAGGAAGGAAGGAGGGAAGGAGGGAGGGAGGGAAGAAGAGAGGAATGAGCAGAGATGGAAGGAGCCTCAGAGGTCATCTAATCCAACCCTGTGCTCTAGCATTTCAAACAAATGGCTTCATGAAAACCTCCAATGTTGGGACATGGCTGAGAGCCAAGATGATCCGGTATCCCCGAGGACGCCCTCTGATTTCATCACAACAGAGCTCGGAAGGGAACCTCGGAGGTCATGTAGACCAACCCCGTTGCACAATGCCGCTCAATGCCCTTCATACGCCAATCCCTTCTTCTACTGGTTGGGCTGGCAGCTTGTCCCCCTCGATTATTCGATCATCCCTACCTGGTCAATGTAGACGGCAGTGATGGCACCCGAGTGGCCTTGTAGGGTGAAGAGACAACAGGAATCTTCTAGACGATATACCTAGACAGAAAACAATAGCGCTGAGCCAAGGCCCCCCACAGGCCCATCGCTCCTTTCCTGGTTTGCCCCTCTTGAGAAGGACCTGCCAGTCATTTAAAGGACCCCATAATCCCTTTCGGGGTGGAGTCTGGCCAACTGAATAGAGCCGAGTGTTTTTAATGGCCGGATGTCCTTCCTGTCACCAGTGTGGAGTTTTTGTTCAGCCAGATATATTCTCATTGTGCCCAGAGAGACAGAAATATCAGCCTCTACCTAGGATCAAACTCACAGCCTCCGGATTGGGAAGTGAGAGCTCCACCTATAGGCACCACACCACTTATAGAATGACAGAGTTGGAAGGGACCTTGGAGGTCCTCTGGACCAGGGGTCACCAACCTTTTGGACCTGAAGGACCACCAAACTCATAATTTTAGATCCCAGGGACCACTAACCGGTTCTGTGGGTGTGACCTAATTTGTGGGTGTGGCTTGGTGGTCATGTGACTGGCTGGGCATGGCTTGTATGTAAATATTATCAATATTTATATAAATATTGATTTTTTTTTATATAAAAGAGCAACTTTTACCCAAAATCAAGCAAAGCAGGCAGATTGAGTTGCTCACAGAATCACAGATTCATTCAGAAATCTATCTATATGCCATTGGCTAGCTCAGTCTGTCACATAAAATTTGCTAGCAAGCGAATTCACAAAATTAACTCACAACACACCATGCATGTAAATATTGAATTTTTTTATTTAAAAAAAGAGCAACTTTTACCCAAAATTAGGCAAAGCAGGCAGACGGAGTTGCTCACAGAATCATTCAGTGATCTATCTATCTGCCATCGGCTAGCTCAGCCTCTCAAATTTGCTTGCCATGAGTCTGCACTGAATTTGCTTGCAAGCAAACCTTCAGTCCTCAGGGAGGTACGGCTGTGCTGAGCCGAAGATCTAAAGACTAGCTGGAAAGCAAGAAATGCAACCATTTCCTGCTTCCTAGCTAATCTAAATCTCCCGGCACAGCAGAACAGCTGATGGTCAGAAAAAGGGAAAATAGCAATTTAACAGGCAAGTTTACTGGGTAAGGAGTGAGTGGGTGGGGAGGGTTCCCGCGGGCCATATAGGCGGTGCAGCCTTGTGTTTCTGCGCAGCCTGGATTAATTGCTTTGGGGGGGGGGTGCTCTGGGGGTGAGATTACTCTGCAGCCCACCAAAATTTTCTCATGGCCTGGCCGGCCGGTTGGCAACCACTGGACTAGACCAACCCCCGCTCAAGCAGGAGACCCTTATAGAAGAAGAAAGCTGGAAAGGGAAATTGACCTTGAAAATTCATCCACCTAAACCTTATAGGATAAATACCACAATGATCTGTTTGTTATACATTTATCCATTTAAATCATCATCATCATCTTCATTTAACGACCCCATAATCCCTTGCTCCATTCAGTTGTCCCATTCAGTCGGGGCAATAATGAATGAAGCTAGCAGAGTATTTACTGGCCAGATGCCCTTCCTGTCACCAGTGCAGAGTTTTTGTTCAGCATATCATCGGAGACTTTTTTTTTTTACTACCGGTTTGGCCAAACTGGTCCGAACCGGTAGCATCCCACCACTGCCCCAGGAAAACCTGGATGCATGGGCCCCGCCTAGAAGGGTGGGAACCTTGCCCGGTAAGGTCCAACCTCTGCCCCCGAAGCCTTCCTTACTCGTAGTGTGTGGTCCTGGCTGCCGGTCACTAGCCGGCCGGCCGCAGCCTTCAGGGTGGTGATGGGCTTTTGGTGAGCGCAGGTCACTGTGTGAGTCAGCTGGCAGCTGAGGAGGTCATTGGGGCTGTAGACCGGCGGTGACGGGAGGCTGTTCCTGCCTGGCGTGGCTGGAAAGAGAGAGAAAGAGAGGGAAGAAAAGAAGGAAGGAGACAGAAAAAGAGAGAAAAGTAAATGAGAAAATGAGAAAGAATAAAAAGAAAAAAAGCAGAGAAAAGGAGAGAAAGGAAGAAAGAGAGAAAGGAGAGAAAGAAAAAAAGAGAAAGATAAGGCAGAGAGGAAAAGGGTGAGGGAAAAGGAAAGAAAAAAGAAACAGGAAGGAAAGGAGAAAAAGACAGGGAAAAGAGAGAAACAGAAAATGAGAATGAAAAAGAAAAACAGAAACAGAGAAAAGGAGAAAGGGAAAGAGAGAAGAAGTGAGAAAGAAAAAAGATAAAGATAAGAGAGAGGAAAAGAGAGAAAAGGAAAGAGAACAGAAAGAGAAAAAGAAAAAGGGAGGAAGGAAAGGAGGAAAAGACAGATAAAAGAGAGAAACAGAAAATGAGAAAGAATGAAAAAGATAGAAACAGAAAAGGAGAAAGAGAAAGAAAGAAACGAGAAAGAAAAAAGATAAAGATGGCAGAGGGGGAGAGAGAGAAAAGGAAAGAACAGAGAAAGTGAAAAAGAAAAAGAAAAGGAGGAAAATAAAGGAGAAAGAGACAGAGAGAAGAGAGAAACAGGTAGAAAAAACAAGAAAGAATGAAAAATATAGAAACAGAGAAAACAAGAGAGAGAAAGGGAAAGAGAGAAGAGAAAGCAAGAAAGAAAAAAAGATAAAGATAAGGCACAGAGGGATAGAGTGAGAGAAAGGAAAAGAGAAAAAGAAAGAAAGAAAAAAGGAGAAAGAGAAAGAAGAAACAGAGAAAACAAGAAAGAATGAAAAAGAGAGAAGCAGAGAAAAGGAGAGAGAGAAAGGGAAACAGAGGAGAGAAAGAAAAAAGTTAAAGATAAGGCAGAGAACATGAGAAAAAGGGAAAGAGAGAAAAGTAGAAACAGAGAAAATGAGAAAGAATGAAAAGAGAGAGAGAGAGAGAAAAGGAGAAAGGGAAAGAAAGAGAGAGAGAAAGAAAGAACAAGAGAAAAGAAAGAAAAGAGTGAACAGACATTGTTGCTTTCACAGCCAGTGTGCAAGGACACCTGGGAATGCACTAATTTTGGTGTTTTGCACATCTGGAATACATTTTGCTAAGCCCTGGGATGAGGGTTACATAGCAAACCTTGATTTAAGACCAGGAGGATTTAGGAACGGAGGAGAGGAGAGGGGTAAACACCTCCCCAGCCAACTTGCTTTAAGAGGGGAAGAACTCCAACTCCCAGAATCCCCTGCTTGGAGAGGGGTGGGCTTCCACTTACCCTGGAAGGGAGAGAGCGGCATGGACAGGGGGGTCCTGAGAGAATAAAAATCGAGGGAGCCGTTTAGCCTGGCAGCCACAATCCTGCTCCGAGGGGAAACACAAAAGGTTACAAATAAAATTCAAATGAAATCTGAAATTTAATTTTTAAAAAGAAAATCATTCGGGGATAGGAAGGAGTGGAGTTTGGGGAAGCGAGGAGGCAGCGGCAGTGGAAGAGGAGGAAGAGAAGGATGAGAGTGCAGGAGAAGAAAAAGAGGGGAAAAAGGAAGAGGAAAAGAAGGAGGAAAAGAAAGAGAAGATGAGGAAGAACAGGAAAGAGGAAGAGGAGGAAGAGGAAGGGGAGGAAAAAGAATGAAGAGGAATCAGAGAAGGAGGGAGCGCAGGAGAAAAAAGAGGAGGAAAAGGAAGAGGAGGAGGAAGAGGAGAAGAGATGAGGAGGAGGGAGAGCAAGAGAAGAGGAAGAGGAGGAAGAGAAGGAGGAGGAAGAAGAGAAAGAGAAAGAGAAAAAGGAAGAGAAGGAGGAAGAGGAGCAGCAGAAGGAGGGAGACAAGGAAGAGGAGGAAGGAAAGAAGGAAAAAAAGGAGGAAGAGAGGAGGAGGAGGAGGAAGGAGAGGAGGAGAAGAGAGGAAGAGGAAGGGAAGGAAGAGGAGGAGGAAAAGAGGAGGAAGTGAAGGAAGAGGAATCCGAGAAGGAGGAGGGAGTGTAGGAGAAGAAAAAGAGGAAAAGGAGGAGGAAAAGGAAGAAAAGGGGGAAAGGAAGAGGAGGAGGAGGAAGAGGAGGAAGAAGAGGAGGAAAAAGAAGAGGAGAAATCAGAGGAGAAAGAGGAAAAAGAGGGAAAGGAGGAGGAGAAAAGAAGGAGTAAGAGATCAGAGGAGGGCGAGAAAGAGGAAAAGGAAGGAGAAGAGGAGGAAAAGAGGAAGAGGAGAAGAGGAGCAGGAGGGAGAGAAGAAAGAAGGAGGAAAAGGGAGGAGGAGGAAAAAATGATCAGAGATTGGGGAGGAGGGAGAGAAGGAAGAGGAGGAGGAAGAGGAAGAGGAGCAGGAGGAAGAGGAGGAAGAGGAGGAAAAAAGGATCAGAGATTGGGGAGGAGGGAGAGAAAGAGGAAAAGGAAGGAGGAGGAGAGGAAGAGGAGGAAAAGAGGAAGAGGAGAAGAGGAGCAGGAGGGAGAGAAGAAAGAGAAGGAGGAAAAGGAAGGGGAGGAAAAAAAGGAGGAGGAAGAGAAGGAAGGAGGAGGAAGGACTGTGGGGTCCTTGGTGCTCTCTGAACTGGATGGTTCGCATCTCGCGACCCGACCAGGTAACATCATCAGTGCCAGAAGGGAGTGACATTATACTGCCTATAAACAGTAACCAAACCCCGCTCCCTTCTAGAGCACTGGATGCTGTTCCCTAGTCAGGTTGTGAGACGTCTGGGCAAGAAAAAACACCCTTCCCCCCCCCCCCCCCCCCCTTCCAGGACCCTGAAATCCATACCTGTCACTCAAAAAGACGAGGGAGGTGATGCCGGACGCCCCGTCTTCACGGCTGCACTGGAGGGTCCCCTCAATAGCGTCCCACACCTGCAGAAGAGAATGGGGAGTTCCCACCCCCAAAATATTTGTGGGGGGGGGGGGGGCAGGACTAGAGAGGACCAGGGCGCCCGATGGTCGTAAAGTGAATTTTTGCCCTCCTTTGACGACCATATTGGCAAACCGTTGTGCAGTGAGGCTATGCGAGCGGCACCGGCGTTAAGCGAATCCGGCTCGTCGGAAGCTCACCAAAGCGGGGATAGTGCGACCCTCCCCCTCCTCCCCCCAGGACACTGCGGCTGTCATAAAGACGAGTCCAGGGTTTGATCCTATGCGCAGCGATGGTCATTAAGGGGGGGAAACGGTCATCAGTCCCATCGATGGGAAGGACGGCGGGGAGTTCACGAAGTTTCCTTCCTTTCTTTGGGACGACAGCGGAACATATGACATGCATGTCAAAAGCGACACACCGCCATTGGGGTGTCACCCACACCCGAGAACCAACTGCAGGTCGCCCTCAACCAGTGGCCACAACTGACCTCCCCAAAAAAATTCTGTTGCTAAGCGAGACAGTTCAGTGACTTTCATCCCAGATGACCAACTTTCTTGCCACCGTCTTTAAGTGAATCGGGGCGGTCGTTAAGTCAGATTCTTAAGTGAGCTAACCACTTCAAAAACTCTCCTTTTACTGTTAAGAACAGGCGGGCCTCAACTTACGCGGACGATCAACATTTCGGCTGCTAAGTGAACGGTTAAATGAATTTTGTCTCATTTTATGATACCGCTGTTAAGAGAATCTCTGCAGGGGTTTAATCAGCAACCTGGTTGTTAAGTGAATCTGGCTCCCCGGTTTGTCAGAATGTTGCAAAAGGGGAGCACGTGACCCAGGGATATGGCAACTGTCATAAATACGAGTCAGTGGCCAAAGGTCTGAATTTCAATCATGTGACCTTGGTGGAATACCACAAGGTCATTAAGTGTGGAAAAACGGTCCGGAGACCCTTTTTTCCAGGGCCGTTTGCAACTTCAAGTGGTTGCTAAGCGAACCATCGTAAGTTGAGGACTATCCTACAGCCCGCCTCCCAGCACATCCTTTATGGGGTTAAGTGAAACATCGGCTATTGTAATGCCTGTTGCTTCCCATTAAGTGAATCGCTGCATTCATGAAGCGAGGAACATAGTCGTTAAGTGAACCTGGCATCCCAGGTCAATGGGGCATTCCGTTAGGACCGTCATAAATACAAGTCGTGAGCCAACCTTCCAAAATTCGATCTGACAATCGTTAAGGCAGAAAAACCGGCCCGAAGTCCCTTTTTTTTTCAAGGCCAGGGTCATGTCGGACACTAAATGAAACCGTTGTAAAGCGAAGACTCCCCTTACCTCCAGCCTCCCGTTGCTCCGGCCGGCCGCGATGAGATTCCCTTGCAGTTCTAAACTCCAGACCGAGCTGTCCACATCGCCCTGCCAGGAAATTGGAGCGGGGTTTTTCCCGGGGACCCCGGTGGGCTCGTTGGCCGCCAAGCTGCCCCGTTGTGGGAGGCATTCGGGGTCCTCGCCAACACGGGGCTTCGCAACAGCCGAGACGCGGGAGAACGCCGTGCAGTTCAGGGCTCCATGCTCGCATGCCCTTCCCACCAGGCTGCCAAAGTCATAGCCGTCCGGCCGTCCCCCGATGCTACGGAGGCGCGGTCCTGGGGCTCCGCGTGGGCGTTGCTCTGAAAAATTTGTATCGATCAGGGAAGAGAGATCCGGTTGGTCGCTGAAGAGCAGGGGCGGTGGGGGGCTGCGGGTGCGACAGAACGGAGGGCTACCGTCCCAGGAGTCTTCCGGAACGCTGCGCCCGTCGGGACTGTAATCCCAACAATCCTGGAAATCCGGGAGGCTGCTACTGTTATCCCGGGGCAAGCTGAAAAAGAAGCAGAAGGAGAAAGAGTGGGGAGGGGCTTTAGAGGTCATTTAGTCCGATTCCCCCTGCTCTGGCAGGAGATCCCATGTGGTGTCACAGAATGAGGGAAGGGACCTGGGAGATCTTCTAGTCCAGCCCCCTGCTGCAGCAGGAGACCCTTACAGAATCGTCGAAGGACAGAGCCAGAAAGGACCTCGGAGGTCATCTGGCCCAACCCCCTGCGAAAGCAGGAGTTCCTTCCAGAATAATAGAATAATAGTTGAAAGGGACCTCAGAGGTCATCTAGTCCAACCCCGATTGAGCAGGAGACCCTTCTGGAATCATAGAATGACAGAGTTGGAAGGAACCTCGAAGATCTTCTAGTTCAACCCGCTGCGACAACAGGAGATCCTTCCAGAATAATAGTATCACAGATTTGGAAGGTCATCTAGTCCAACCCCCTGCTCAAGCAAGAGATCCTTCCAAAATCTTAGAATAACAGTGTCAAAAGGGACATTGGAGGTCATCTAGTCCAACGCCCTGTGCAAGCAGGAGACCTTCCAATCTTTTATTAAACACTTCCAGCGTTGGTGCATCCAGAGCCCACAAAGACGGACAAATAGATAGGACGAGTCGCAATGCCGCCACCATCCCTCTAAACAGCGTGTTGCCTTTGCTTGCACCTTGTCCCGTACAACATTATCTATCAGTTATTCCACTAGCACATCTGCCCTGTAAAGTAGTCCTTGATTTACAACCACAACGGAGCCAAAAATTGTTGGGGCTACGTGGACAGGTTAAGTGAATTTTCATCCCCATTTTACGAAGCTGTTTAAGGGAATCTCTTGCAGGGTTTAAAGTTACTAACATGGTTGTTAAGTGAATCTGGATTCCTGCTTTTATTGGAAGGTCGCAAAAGGGGATCGCAGGACTCCGGGATGCCGTAAATACAAGCTAGTTGCCAAGCGCCTGAATTTTGATGATGAAACTGTCAATTGTGTGAAAAATGATCATGTCGCTTTTTTCAGTGCTGTTGTCTTCCAACAGTCACTAAATGAAGCATCATAAATCGAGGACTACCCGTTATGTGGAGAAAGACCTTGTGGGAACATTTGTCCAACCAACATTGCTTCTCTGCATTAAGCCAGCGACGGCAAGCCTGTGACACGCACATCAAAGCTGACGTGGGACATTTTGTCGGCAACATGTGACAAAAAACGATTCTCGAAAGCACGCTCCGTTCTCGTGTGATTTTTCAGGGGCTGCACAAAAAAGGTGCATGTTCGAAAAGAATCACGCCTGAAGGTCCATGCCGTGCGGCGGATTGTGGGGAACGGCGCAATGCACACTTGTTTTGAGGGAGAAACGTAGGGCTGAAGTTGAGGGAGAACAACTGGGCTGGGACCCCCGAAATCTGAGGCCACCGTTGCGGGACTCACCATTGCTTAGGAATGACCATCAGGCAGTCGCCTGTCTGCGCGTCCCACACCCGGATCTGGCCCACCAGGCAGCAACTGACCAACAGCATCCCATCGCTAGCCAGGCATTCGATGTCCTGCAAAAAAGGGCAAGACGTTGGCAAGAGGTGGTTGCGCTTGGCTCAGAAGCACCGAGGGGCGCCCGGGTTGAAAGGGTCCTCGGCAGGAGCTGGAGCTAAGGACGGGAACTCAACCGCAGTTGTTAAAAAGTTTGAATAACAATGGTATGTCACTTTCTTCAGGTGCTGTTGTTCACTTCAAGCGGTCGCTAAACGAACTGTTGTAAGTCACAGGTTAGCTGTATGAGCTTGCCCTTTTATTTTATTGTTTTTGTTATTTTAGTTCACTTTATTTTTCTATTCATTTTACTATTTTTATTTTATTTTGTATTTTCTATCACTTTATTTTTCTACTTGATTCCATATTTTCTATTCTTTTATTCTTCTATTTGATTTTTGTTTTGTTATTCTAGCTTATTTTATATTATTTTATTATTGTATTTATTGTATTTTATTTTCATTATGTTATTTTATTCTATTTTATGTTTTATATTATTTTATTGTTTTATTTTTGTTTTATTGTTCAATTTTATATTTTATTCTGTTATTTTCATAATATTCTTTTATTCTATTTTATTTTTATTTTATTTTAAATATATTTAAAATAAATACATTTTATTATGTATTTTAAATGACATCTTTGTTCATTTTCTTTCTTTATTTTTCCAATAATTTTTGTTCCTTTTCACCTTTTACACATCTTAATCTTAATATTAACAGTACTGTTTATTTTTATTTTAATATGCACTTTATTTTATTATATTATTTTTTCTTCTTCTATTTTCGCCTTTTCTTCTATTTTACTCAAATGTATACTTTTATTTTATATTTTATAATACCCTTTTCTTCTATTTTATTCAAGTATACTTTTATTTTATATTTTATAATATCATTTTCTTCTATTTTATTCAAATGTATATTTTATTTTATATTTCATATTGTTTTATTCTACTTCATTCAAGTGTATGCTTTTATTTTATATTTTATTTTAGTCATGTTTTATGTTATTTTATTTATTTGATGATTTGATTTATGCTTCTTATTTGTAAACTTGGTCTGTGACCGTAATAAAACCATTATTGCCACTAGAGCGCCTCCGGCTGCTCGCACCTGACATGCTCCAAAGCGGTTTCCCTTTCCGCATCCCCCTCCTCGCTTCTTTTCACCTTCCACCCTGCCAGCCCCTCTCCATTCCTATCCCCAGTCTTCAAGCTTGATAGACCCAATCAAGAACGTTCAGGGAACCTCCCAAAGGTGATTAAAAGCAACTGATTTTCCTTGAAGTGGTTTTCCCTTCTCATCCGAGAAGCTTCCTTCCTTTCCGAATGAAGAACTGAACTGTTAGTCAGAATGGAGGAAGCTTCTCCGGATGAGAAGCGAAACCTCTTCAAGAAAAAAAATCCTAAGAAAGAAGGCCTCAGCTGTTGGGAGTCAATAAGAATACCCCTTTGACTTTAGGGTCACCAGCTCCACAGGCCCAATGAAACTCTCACCATGAGGTGGCCTCGGAGGACGAGGGGGATGATCTCCGTTTCGGGAGGCGAATATCCGTAGTCATCGCAGGGGAGGTCCCCTCTTCGCCGCCGACTGTGGGAAAGCCCGCTTTGCCCATAATTCTTGGGGCACAAGACTTTGTAGAGACAAAAGAGGAGAAGGACCAAAAGAATGCCAGATGCCAGGCCGAGGGCAGCCACCCTGGAAAAAGACAAGGAGAAGGCATGGAGAAACCTGGAGACCTTTTTCCTCCGTATGCCAAAGATCACAGTAGGATTCTACCAGTTTCCTGAGCCTTTTTCTTTGTTATCCTCTCAGCTGATTGTCAAGAGCTTTCTTTCTTTTTTTTCTTTTTACTACTGGTTCAGGCGAACCGGTAGCATTTCACCACTGACTTCAGGTGAGGAGAAGGTGGCTCAGATACAAGTAGTCCTCTGACTTACAGCCATTCATTTAGTGACTGAAAAAAAGCAATTCGCGTCCGTTTGGCACACTTACACGCCCGCCGCAACATCCCTACGGTTATGTGTGTCAGGATTCCAGCAATTGCCCTAATTAAATCATGATTCTGGAGCCAAACTTCAAGAAACTTCAAAGGATGCATTAGAGGCGACATACTGGCACAGCCCTGTGTGAAGCCAACTCTGGCCTACGTAATATACAGTCCCCTGTGACCCTGTTTCCCCCCCTCCCCTCCGGGGGTCTCATAAACCAGATTCTCCAATTGGGCTGGGTGTCATCAATCACATTCTCCAAATACGGGCTGTGTGTCATGATTCAAGTTCTCCAATTAAATATATTCGAGGGCAAAAGCTCTGGTAGTTTAGTTACAGTCTTTTAAAGATAAGAGTTGGAATGTACTTTCGATTTCAAACTGCTGCACTGCTCTTCCAGATTTCCTTCCTCTCCCCACTCCCTTTTTTTTCTTTATGGCAACTGCTAAAACAGGCATAGGAATGTTTTATGAGTTGACATTCAGCTCCTCTCACTTCTTGAGTTGACAATGTGATCAAACTCCGGACACTCATCAACTGGCTCGCACTTACAACAGTTGCAGTGTCCCGGGGCTAATGTCATCCCTGTTGCCTATATCCGGGAGATGCCAGAGCAACGGGGAACCTGTTGGTGGTGGCGGTGGTCAGATTGAAACCACGGAGGAGCGTTGGGAACTCCGTACGGCACGTTTAGTGGAAGCTGAACGCCCTATGATTGGTGTCGTCCAGGACTAACCGGGACACTGCTGCGGGTCTCACTCACTTATAGAGGGTGACATCTTGCGGGCTGTGTCCCTTGGGCTTCTCTTCTGACAGCTGGCCTGCCTGCTCCGCTTTCACGATGCCCAACGAGAAGGAGGACTGATACCGATTGGCTTCGTGCGGATGGCGTGCCTCCAAAGCCTCTTGGGGCTCCAGGTAGAGGGTGACAGGGATGACTGGAAGGATACTAATGTACCTGGAGAAAGAGAAGAACGATTGGAGAAGAAGACACCCAAAAGAATCAGAAGAGACACCCAAAAGAGGCAGACTGCAGAAACTCAACCCCTCCAAAAGAATTCCGGGAGGCAGACGACAGGAACTCAACACCCCAAGGTGATCATCGCCGTCTTCGATCAGAGCTCTTCACCCGTCTGGCAGAGCCGCTGGAACAGCCACGGTCCTGAATTCAGGAGAACGTTAACACATCCAAGAGCTGGGAATTCTCGGTGAGCGTGAGATCCAAAAAGTGGCATAAATTGCTTGGAAATGGCAGCCGTTTGGGCGGCTTGGGACCTGCGCTGGCCCCTCTCCATTTCCTGAGATTTAGCGCAGGGTTGGTCCACTGTGGGAATCTGGAGAAGTACGGACTTCAACTCCCAGAATTCTCAGGTGAGTTGAGGTTGCCAGCAATCATCCCCACCATAGAGTAGCAGCTAACGAAGGGACCAACAAGGACATTTCCCACCAATGGTCAGGGCAAGCAATTACTATATAAACATAAGAGCAAACCCCACGCCTTCTAACGCTGATGATGTCCCCTGGCTGGGTAATGAAACATCTAAAAGACAACAACTAAGCTCAGATAGCACTGGCGTCCCCACAATACTTTTCTTCTTCCTCCTCCTCCTCCTCCTCCTCCTCCTCCTCCTCCTCCTCCTCCTCCTCCACCACCACCACCACCACAAACCCTACTACCTTCTGTTGTTCCCTAGTTGGGTCATGAAACATCTGCAATAAAACCACCCAGCTGAGAGAGCACCAAGGACTTCACAGTTCCTTCCTTCCTTCCTTCCTTCCTTCCTTCCTTCCTTCCTTCCTTCCTCCTCCCTTCTAGCACTGATGATGCTACCTAGTAGGATCATGAAACGTCTGCAAGAAAACCCACCTAGCTCAGAGAGCCCCAAGGACCCCCGAACCCACCGTTTGGCCAGGGTGACGTTGTAGTAGCTGAAGAGCGAGGGCCAGTGGCGAAAGGAGAGTTTCCTCCAGAGCTCTTCGTCTTCGGCGCCCCACGTCACTTCCGCCGTGGAGCCCACCTCCGGATGCCCCCTGCTCCTGGCGTTCCTCGGCTCCTCGGCAGGGCGCTCCGCCTCCGGATGGTGTGAAGACTCTGACGTCTGGTTTTCTGCGAGCAGCGGTGGCGAGGGGGACCGCCCGGGATCGGCCGAGAAGACCGAGAGGGACAATTTGGCATCGGCGCCCGTCGGCAGGACCTCCCCGGCGCCCGGCAGCACCGGCAGCCCAGCTTCGCTCTGCTCCGCGACGTGGGAAGCCAGGTAGAGGCGGAAGCCCGCCGGATCGGTGTAAACCAAGATGCCAATCCAGACCACCGTCCCGGTCTGCAGGGGGGGGGGAGACACGTTTTATAGCAATCCCTTCAAGAGGTCATCTAGACCAACCCCCTGCTCAGGGCCAGAAACCCTAATAGAAGAAGAGAGCTGGAAGGGACCTTGGAGGTCATCTACTCCAACCCCCTGCTGGAGCAAGAGACCCTTACAGAATCATAGACTCTCAGAATTGGAAGGGGTCCAGGAGCTGACCCGAGACTGTTTCGGACCCGAGGCGCTCTGATCTCTCCTTCAAACGAACTGTCCAAATCTACCTGCACGCCGAGGGACATCCCTCATTATCTTTGATCAGCCACAGCCCGTCATCTCCCCAGTGGCAACTCGTAAAGCATTCCTATGCCTGTTTTCGAGTTTCCATAAGCAGGAGGGGTGGGGAGAACCTGAAGGAGCAGTCCGGCAGGTGAAAGCCAGAGGTACGTTCCACGCTTCTCTTACAATTGTAGCCTGGGAACCAGACCTTCCGCCCTCGAAAATCCTTCATTGGAGAATGTGATTGATGACACACCCGGGGGGGGGAAGGGGGAAAACATGGATCACAAGTGACTGTAAATTACATGTGGCAGAGCTGGCTTCATATGGGTCGATGCCAACATGTTGCTCCCAATAAATCTTTTGGATTCTTTCGAAGCTTGGCTCGAGGCTCCTGACTGAATTAGGGCAATCGCTGGAATCCTGACACCCATCTCCTTCCATTTCCACGCCCTCCGACCACGTTTTCCTGGCTCGGACAGCAAACACCCCCCCCCCGATGGCCGAGCAACCCCTCGTGCAGAAGCCTCCGTGGGGGGCTGCGAGCCTTGTCCTGTCCCATCGTGTGCATCACCGACACTCCCCCAAGTCTTACCATGATGATTCTTTGGGCCAATCGGGTCCGTGCGAAGAAATACACCACCCTCAGGCGCTTGGGGAGGCGGAGGTTACGGAGAGAGGAGGTCTGGAGGTTGATGGTATGCAGGGTAGCTGGGCGCATGGCCGGCTGGCGTTCGTACCGTGGGCCCCGGGCACCGGGTTTGGGGGGCGGGAGGCAGGCTTCGGCGGGGGGACGCTTGTTGAGATCAGCCAGCTGACAAAGGGAAGAAAAAACCCACGAATGGGTTAGAATTCGGGAGTCTCTCTCTCTCTCTCCTCGGGGAGGAACGACACCAGTTAGAAGGGACCCTGGAGGTCATCCAGTCCAACCCCCTGCTCGAGCAGGAGACCCTTTCAGAACCACAAGAGTTGGAAGGGACCTTGGAGGTCATCCAGTCCAACCCCCTGCTCGAGCAGGAGACCTTACATCCTTTCAGACAACTGGTCTTCGGCAACCTTAAAAAACACTGAAAGAGCCACAAAGATCCTAACCGGAAGCCCCCGCAATTCAATCCTGGAGCTGACCAGACTCTATGGCAGTTCCCCACCATAGAGTCTCCTCCTAGCACGGCGTCCTTTTTCCTCTCCCTGTCCTAACCGAAAGCCCTATCAATCGTGGAGCCGACAGGCGGCAGGGAGCCGCAGCAGAGGGAGGAAAGAGCCACACGCGGCTCCAGAACCGCAGTTTGCTGATCCCTGCCTTATACCAAGGCCTTTTAAAGCGGTATTAACGCTCCCGTGATCTTGAATCAATCCCTCTGTTAATGCAGCCTGAGAACCGTGTTGGCTTTCTCGGCTGCTGCATTAACCCGGCTGGCTTGGGTGTCGAAGGGATCGTCCACCAGGATTCCAAGATCCTTCTCCAAACGATTTGAGATTGACCCGTTCGGATCTTATATAACCCGGATTATGGCCTCGACGAAGCCCTCCCTACAGAGAGATAAAGACTTTCCGGTTCCGGGTTTTACCTCCATCCGGCGGATATCGATGGAGAGGACGGTGGTGAAGAAGAACATCTGGAGGAAGAAGTCGGAGACCAGGCCCACCACAGCAAAGAGGCAGAACTCCTGGAAAGGAGAGAGAGAGAGAAAGAGAGAGAGAATGAGAGAGGGGGGAATGAGAAAGAGAGGGAATGAAAGAGAGAGGGGATGAGAGAGAAAATGAGAAAGAGGGGGAAATAAGAGGGAAAGGGAGAATGAGAGAGAAAGAATGAGAGAATGAGAGAGAAAGATGGGGAGTGAGAAAGACAGGGAGAGAGAGAATGAGAAAGAGGGGGAAATAAGAGGGAAAGGGAGAATGAGAGAGAGAATAAGAGAGAATGAGAGTATGAGAGGGGGAATGAGAGAGAGAGTACGAGAGAAAGAGAAAGAATTAGAAAGATAATGAGAGAGGGGAAATGAGAAAGAGAATGACAAAATGAGAGAGAAAGACAGGGAGAGAGAGAATGAGAAAGAGGGGGAAATGAGAGAGAAAGAGGGAATGAAAGAGAGAATAAGAGAGAATGAGAGTATGAGAGGGGGAATGAGAGAGAGAATATGAGAGAAAGAGAAAGAATTAGAGAAAGATAATGAGAGAGGAGAAGTGAGAAAGAGAATGAGAAAATGAGAGAGAAAGGCAGGGAGAGAGAGAATGAGAGAGAATGAGAGAGGGAGAGAGACCCAAACCCAGTCATAATAAATAAGAGGACAGAGTCTTCCTGCAGGAAAGTTCTAGAAAATTGGTTTTTCCCACGAGTTGGGCCAGGAGGGTAGAGCAGGGAGTCTCCAACCTTGGCAACTTTACAAGTTGCGGACTTCATCTCCCAGAATGCCTTGCCTTGTGGACTTCAAACACCAAGCATGGCTGGTTGTGGAATTCTGGGTGTTGGGAATCCTCAAGGCATGGAATTCTGGGAGTGGAAATCCGCAAATACGTAAGGACGCAGACCCCTGTGGTATCTGTCTTCGAGAGAGTGAATGCAGGGCTAATGATCTGTTTGTATGGTTGTGTCGTGTGTTATCAGTGTCACCTCATATTTCGAGGGTCTTTTTAGAGTTGCCAACAGAAAGGGGGGGGGGGAAGGGTTTGAAAAAGCAATGCGGCAGCTTGGAAATCGAAAGTGCATTCCATCAATAGTTTTTCAGAGACAGTAACTAGGCGACCTGTTCCTGCTGTGCAAAATTCTAACTGGAGAGCATGATTGATGACTCTGGGCTATGGATGTGTCCCATTGGAGGATATGAATTATGATACACCCAGGGGGTGGGGGTTTAATTGGGGTAACTGCCGGAATCCTGACAATCAGGACTAAAATAATCTGACTTTATAGATTTATTTACAGATAAGAGACAATTTACAGATATGAGAAGAGAAGATTGGGGCTGGGTGCTCCTCGGAAGTTCACTTTGGAACTTGGGATGGTGGCTAAATGGTCATAAGCTGAGGATTACCCCTACTTCGGAAGAATCTCCCGGCCCCCTCCCAGTACCTGGATGGCTGGGACGAAGGTAAAATAGCCAATCAGGATGATCCCCAACTCGGTGCCCATGTTCTTCATGATGGACCAACTCTCGTTGCTCAGACCTGGAACATAAGTGGTGTGGTGAAGGCTTGGTTATACCACCAAACAGGAGCTGCTCCACCAGGTTTTCTCCAGGGGTGGGTTTAAAAAAAAATAATAATTTCCGACTGGTTCAGAGAATTCGCTTCGTGCGTGTATGTGCAGGACTCAAACAGCGCCCTCGGTATCAACCCTGGTGACCGGTGCACCTAATGCGCGTGTGTGTGCAGAGCACAGAGACCGCACTCTGCGTCAAGTCGACCAACGTGCTGTGTTTCCGCTCAGCTGAAGCGCAGCAATCCGCTCTGCTGTGCAAATCAGCTAAGCTAATAAACACCGGAATATAGGAGAGGTAAGAGCGGGGGAAGGTGATCGGGGCCAGCCAGGAGGAGTATCGGCCGGTTCTCCGAACCAGTCCAAATTTTCACAACTGGTCCGCCAGAACCGGTCCAAACTGGCTGAATACCACCTCTGGTTTTCTTGCTGTGTGACTGCCCGAGGGAACAGGTTTTGCCAACAACTGTGTTTCCCTGAAAATAAGACCCTGTCTTATACTTTTTTTCCCACCCAAAAAGGCATCGGGTCTTATTTTGGGGGGATGTCATCCACTGAATAACCTCACTTGTGCGTGTGTCGCCCCCGGCCTCCTTCCGGAAGTCCTTCTACGGCCGGCAAGGCTTTCCTGAAGGCCTCTGCAGGGGATAATGGAGCTCTGGATCGATCCAGAGCTTTGTTACCAGCCGCAGAGGCCTTCAGGAAAGCTTTGCCAGGCTTTGTGGGCCTGTAGAAGAAATGGACTGGCCAGGCAGGTGTCAGGGCGTGCGAGGCCTGGCTGCACCTGTCCAAAGGTAAGTAGTAGGGCAGCTCCACCACCCTCATCCCCACCCTAGCTTAATTTTTACCCATCCACTCAGGAATGGGCAGATCTTAATTAGGGCTTATTTTGGGGGGAATAGGGCTTATATTGGGAGCACGTGCAAAAATCAAGCTAGGGCTCACTTTCAGGGTAGGTGGTATTTGAAACAGGGTATCGTTGGCAAACCCAGCCTATCTCAGCCCAGGCCTTACCAGCTTTTTCTGGGATGATGAAAAAAAGCTTGCTCTTTTACGTACCTTGCGCAATCCGCAGCTTTACTTCCAGGTCGACTGGCGTGGACACCACCGATTTGGTGAGAACCAGCACGTTCTCGATGCCGATCACAACCACCAGGTATGGGAAAATTTCTCTGGAAGGAAAAAGGGAAAGAGAAGCTGAACCCAACATGGAAGCTGCAGCTGTTGTGGCGTGCCAGCAGCCGGCAGAGCTGGCAGCTGACTTGGACAGTGAGGAGGTTGTGGAGGAACATGGGCCAGTCCTGCAGGGCTCCGTGTCAGAGGCAGAGATGGGTCATCTGATAGTTATCAGCTGCCTTCTGAGTCAGAGATAAGCGGGGCAGAAGAACTGCTGGAGCCTGTTCCCAGTGTGAGCATGCGCGGAGCTGCCAGGAGAAGGGAACAGTTAAGGAACAAGGGTCAACTTGGGAGTAAAGCCACAGGTGGACGGCGAATGGCCCCACCCAGAGGGAATCAAGAGGAGCAAAAGGGGAGTGGGGTTTGCAGGGGACAATGAGTTCAAGTCATTCGGGTGAAGATCTGTTCCTGACTTCTTGCCAAGTAATTGCTGCTACAGCGTGGTGTTTGGAAGCTATCAGCCTGACAACTCTCCAAGCCTGATAAAGGCCTGTAGTTGTGAGATCTCTCGAAAGACGGCTGGCTGGGACTTTGCTGGAGAGGAATTCACTTTAACCTAAATAAAAGGGGTTTTATCGGGACGAGGAGTCGGCTTCGTGATCTTGGGAATCCTAGGTCAGAACAGGAGGAACCTGGGAAGAGAAGCACTAAGAAGAAAGTCACCAGGACTCCCTCTGAAGAGGGAGCGCTCGATCCAGGACCCGCTGGCAGTTTCTGGCTCACCACGGTTCAGCCAACTTACCCTCCGTTGAGTGTCGGCGTGAGGCCAAACAGCGTGCACAGCCCAACGGACATCAGGAGAGAGCTGAGCACTGTCACGACGGCGGCCAAAGCCAGACCCCACTTGGATTTCACCATGTCGATCTTGCCTGAAGAGGGGAAAAAAGCCCATCCGTCTTTGAGTGAGACAGACAAGAGAAAGACGCACGGACTTCGTTCCAAACCCAGGAGAAAGAATCAGAGGCTACAGACCAACAACGGCACAAGTTGGTGACCACAAAAGCGCGACTGTGGTGGGTAAGACCACACTCGGAATAATTGCATCCAATTTTGGTGGTGCCGCGGTAAGGTAGCCAGGGAGAGGCACCTGTGGCTAATTGTCCTAGACCCGTTGCTAAGGGCCTGAATTTTGAACATTTCTCTATTAGATTTATTTGCAACCCATCTGGTTTCAAAATGACTTGAAACAAGCTGGGATGGTCAACAGAATTCCCGTTGGCTCGCAACCTTGGCTCCGAAAAGAAGGGGCCAGTGTGAACACTTCATACAGGCAGCTCTTGACTCACAACCACCATTAAACCCCAGATTGCTGTCGTTCAGCAAGACATTTTGCTAAGTGAGATTCGCCCCATTTTATGACCTTTTCTGCCATGTTGGTTAAGTGAATCACTGCAGTTGTTAAGTAAGTCATCTTCTGACAAGCCAAGCCTGTTCTGACCAAGGCCTCCTGAGACTGTAATTAAGCACATGCTTAATCCAAACAAGCCTTGTTTTATTTCAATGGCTGGGAATTAGGTCCATTCCCAGCCCGTAATGAGTCCCAAACAGTCCCTTGAGATAAGCACCCACCTTTCTCGCCTTTGAATTGCTGCCAGCAACTAAAGGGCCAAATTAAAATACAAAGTCCACACAGAGCTTCAAGGTTTAATCTGAACACAGTGAACAAAGTTGCTTCCTGCAAAGATTCCTGTCCCTTTGCTCTTCCTTTATGTCTTATGGGAGGGCATAAGCCTTACTCCCCCAAAGTTGCCCCTTTTGCCTTAACTGTTCTTGCCTTCTGGCGGCTCTGCGCAAGCGCGCACTGGGAACAGGCTCCCCCTGTTCCTCTGCCTTGCTTTTGACAGATTCTGGAGGCTCCGGAGTCAGCACGTAAACTCTCAGTTGGCCCTGACCCCCACCTCTGTGTCGGACAAAGATCCCTCTTTTGAGTCCTCCCAGACTGGCACATGTTCCTCCCCACTGTCCGACTCTGCTGCTGTCTCCGTGGGCTGCTGGAGGACCACCACAAAGTCAATGCTGAAGCCAGACTCGCTTAACAACCGTATGACTCACTTAACTTCTGCAGTGACTAACTTAACAACCGAGTTTAAAAAAAGGGCATTAAGATAGAGCAAAATGCACTTAACAACCGATTTGCTTAACAACTGAAATTTGGTGCTCAACTCTGGTTGTAAGTCAAGGACTAACCATATAGGAAGTTGTTTGATGGCTCACTTTATCCTGGACAGGAAGTCCTCAACTAAAGACCAAAACTGAGACCAACACCCTGCGGTCATGTAAAGATTCCCTTTCGCAGCCAAGTCAGCGGGGAAGCAGAATTCATTGAACAATCGTCTTACTAACTTAACAACTTCAGTAATTCAGTTAACAACCATGGAAAGGCAGGTTGTACAACAGGGCAAAACTCGGGAACAAATGTCTCGCTTAGCAACGGGAAAATTTGGGGCTCCGTTGTGGTTTTAAGTCAGGGACTAACTGTACACAAAGTTGTTCCGACAGCTTGCTCGAGCTAAACACTGTGCGGGAAGACAGGTCATCAGAGGAGACAAAGCTGGGTGAACAAATGCCTCGCTTAGTGACAGAAAATCTGGCATTCAGGTGCGGTCGTAAGTTGAGGACAGCCTGACCTGATCGAGCCAAACAGCTTGTCGACTCGTTCGCCCGAACTTACGGGTGGAGAAGTAGATGTAAGCGAAGAGGATGACATAGGTGGTGACGAGAGGGATGAGTTCGGCAACGCCAATTTCTTCCTTAAAATGGACATGGATCATCTGGTCTTCCCGCAGGCTGCTGTTGGCGCTGGGATGGAGCAGCTTGAGCCGCGAGCGGAGGCTGGAGAGGAACCTGTCCCGGGAGAGAGCGAAGAAGAGGTCCCATCATCCACAAGGCATCGGGGGGGGGGGGGAATACACAAAACAATTCTTTGCTCCCGACAAACTCTCCTCCCCACAGCGTCTCCCCACAAGTCTCAGTCCCCAAGGATACCCTTGAAAGAGGGGCGGGAGGCTCTCCTCCCGAGTTGTCGGATCAGCCTGTGCTGTTCCCGCCTTCTCTCCGGCCTCCGTGCTCAGGGATCAAGAGAGGCTGGTTTTTTGCTCATCCCCTGAGCTCCGTCGCTCCTTAGGTCCACTGCTTGCCCTCTGCCATCCTGCCACCCGTTCCTTCCTGCTAACAAGCCATCCCAATCCTGAGGGGCCCTGAGCTGCCATGGCCTGTCCCTCCCCACATTCCTCCGAAGCCATTTCCTCGATCTCCGTCAGCTCCAGCTTGTCAATCCTCCGCGGATCCAGGCTTTAACGACACCTCCTTGTTCTGACCTGGGCTTCCCCAACAGCACGAAGCCAACCCCTCGTCCCAATAAACCCCTTTTATTTAATTGACAGTGAATTCCTCTCCAACAACATCCCAGCCAACAGTCTTTCAAGAGAATTCACAATGACAGGCCTTTATCAGGCTTGAAAAATGACCAGGCCGATATTTTTCAGATGCCACAATACTTGGCAAGAATGCAGGAATGAACTCATTGTCTCCTGCAAAAACCCCACTTCCCTTTCGCTCCTCTTTATTCCCTCTGGGAGGGGCCATTCACCGTCCACCTGTGGCTTTACTCCCGAGTCAACCCTTGTTCCTTAACTGTTCCCTTCTCCTGGCAGCTCTGTGCATGCGCACACTGGGAACAGGCTCCAGCTGTTCTTCTTCCCCACTTATCTCTGACTCAGAAGGCAGCTGATAACTGTCAGACGGCCCTGGCCCCATATCTGCCCCAACGCAGAGCCCTCCCCAGACTCCAGGACTGGCCCATGTTCCTCCACCACCTCCTCACTGTCCGAGTCTGCCGACAGCTCCGCTGGCCACTGACGGGCCACAACACTACTCTCAAAAGAAAGCATATATCTAACCTATCCGTATGCATTCATATCACCCATCTACGCATACTATACACACATACAGATAAAGAGAGAGAGAGAACGTCGCAGACAAACCCTGCTCAAGCATCGCTTATATTCTACGACCTGGAGTGAAGAAAGGGAACTTCCAACTATCTTTTCGGCTGTGCTCACCACTTTCTGCACCATCTCAAAAGAAAGTATACCCACCCCCCCCGCACCCTTGATTTCCCTGAAAAAAAAACCTAGCGTGTTTTTTTTCAGGATCCTCGTACCATAAGCCCTGTCCCAAAAATTAAACCCCAGTTAAAATGGTCAGTCGGATGGATACGTTTTTAGTACCGCATTTCCTCGAAAATAAGACCTAACTGGAAAATAAGCCCTAATGAGTCTTTTGGAACAAAAATTAATATAAGACCCGGTCTTGTTTTCAGGGAAACATAGGTTTCATAGCCATACATAAATATACCTACACTGATACATACAAATATAATGTCGGGATTCCGGCAGTTACCCCAATTAAATCATGAGTCTCGAGCCAAACTTCAAAAGGATTTATGGGGAGTTAAAATGTCCGGCACTGCCTGGATGTAGCCGACTCTGAGGCACATCATTCCTTGTCACCCTTGACCCTGTTTTTTCCCCCGCCCCCTGGGTGTATCACAATTCATATTCTCCACTGAGACACATCCATAGCCCAGAGTCATCCATCAGGCTCTCCAATTGGAATTTTGCGCAGCAGGAACTTTAGTCACCTAGTTACTATCTTTGAAAACTATTCATGGAATGCACTTTTGATTTCCAAGCAGCCGCACTGCTCTTTCAAACCTCCTTCCCCCCCCACCCCCAACCAGACAGTAATGCCAATAAAATAGGATGATCTCAATCATCCCTCTGGAGCAGGAGTATCAAACTTGAGGCGTCACGCAACATATTGGGACTTTTTTCCCCACTTCAATAAACCGGACGTGGATGTGGCCAACATGTGATGATGCATCCAGCCCAAGGACCGGGAGTTTGACACCCCTGCTCAATAGAAAGTGGTAAGGATAGGGGAAGGGAAGATGGATATTAAAAAGATATTAAAGTCGTAACTCAAGGAATACGTGTACTTCCAATTTGCCATAGCCAAACCATTGATTTGCTTAAAGCCACAATGATTCACTTAATGACCCCCGCAAAAATGGTAATAAAGTCACATAAGCTACTCATTTTTATGGCTGTCAGAAGTTACAACGGTGTTGGGCTGGCTTTGTTATGGCCGTAACTTGAAAATTATCTGCATTGCTAGAGTAAAAGCTAACTTAGATGTGGCTGTGGCAGGGACAAACTCTCAAAAGGAGGAGTTGTGAAAACCTTAACGGAGGAGCCATGCGAGAGGTGGAGGCGTCTTTGGAGAACATCACAGAGAAGGTCCCAGAGTGGCCAAAAGTTTCTCCAAGCATATTTCAGCCTCGCAAAGCAACTCACCTGGCGTCGTAGTGCCGCAGACCCAAAGTGATGGCATAGATGACCACGCGCTTCCGGTTGTAGAGATTCACCCCACTGTACTTTCCCGGAACGCCAAACAGGAGATCTGAAGAGACCAGGAGAAGAACAGGAGGTGAGTGCGAAGGACGCCTCATCCCAAGCAACGGACGAGGTGATACAACCACCCACCTTGAAGGATGTGCTCGGTAAACCCGGAAGAACTGCTCAATCTGGAAATCCTGGTAAATGCTTGTTGACATCCCTCCGTCTCTCCCAGTGTTTGTCAACTTCCACAAACTTAAGATGGGTGGCTTGGCCGGTTGGGGAAATTCTGAGAGTGGAAGTCCACCCATCTTATCGTTGCAGAGGTTGTGAACTATCCGTCTTGAAGGACGCGCTTGGTGACCCGGAAAAACTACTCAATCTGGAAATCCTGGTAAATGCTTGTTGACATCCCTCCGTCTCTCCCAGTGTTTCTCAACCTCTGCAACCTTAAGGTGGGCGGATTTCAACCGGCTTGGCCAGTTGGGGGAATGCTGGGAATTGAGGTCCACCCACCTTAAAGGTGTGGAAGGGTGGGAAGAATCGGTTGCTCCTGACATTGGCTGGAATTTCTGCAAGGCCCTCCAGGATCTGAGGTGGGGGGGGGTCTTCAAAAGGGGGTCTTCAAACTTGGGCGACGTTAAGACTTGTGGACTTCAGCTCCCAGAATTCCTCTGCAAGAACGGCCTCTCCCTTCCCACCTACTTGTCTGCCTCTCTCCTTTCTTCTCCTCCTCCTTCCCTTTGGTTCCTTCCTCCCTTTCTTTTCTCTTCATTCTTTCCCATTTTGTTCCTCCCTGCCTCTCCTCTCCTGCCTCCCCTCTTCCTTCCCTCCCTCTTCCTTCCTTCCCCCTTTGGTTCCTCCCTCCCTTTCTTTTCCCTTCTTTATTCCTTCCCTCTTTGGTTCCTCCCTGCTTCCCTGTTTTCTCTCCCTTTCTTCCTCCCTTTCTTCTCCTTATGTTTCTCTTTCATTACTTACTGTCTCCCTGTCTTCCTTGCTCTCTATTCTCCTTTCCTCCCTCCCGTTCTTTTCTTCATCCCTCCTTTTCTCTTTCTTCCATTCCTTTCATTACTTGATCTCTTGTTCTTTTCCTTCCTTCCTTCCTTCCTTCCTATCTATATCTATCTATCTATTCATCGATCCATCTTATTCACATTTCCTTCTTTCCTTCTTCCTTCCCTCTCATTCTCAATATTTCCTTCCTTCCTTCCTGCCATCCATCCTTCCTTCCTTTCATCCTTCTTTCCTTCCTTCCTATCTATATCTATCTATTCATCGATCCATCTTATTCACATTTCCTTCTTCCTTCCCTCTCTTTCTTAATCTTTCCTTCCTTCCTTCCTTCCTTCCTTCTATCCTTCCTTCCTTCCTTCCTATCTATCTATATCTATCTATTCATCAATCCATCTTATTCACATTTCCTTCTTTCCTCCTTCCTTCCCTCTCTCATTCTCAATCTTTCCTTCCTTCCTTCCTTCCTTCCTTCCTTCCTTCCTTCCTTCCTTCCTTCCTTCCTTCCTTCCTTCCTCCCCTTAGGTGCCGGAGGAATTCTGGGAGTTGGAAGAAGGACCAGCCATTTTAACATAGCCAACTTTGGAAAACACTCTCTCGCCACCTCCACCTCCCGCTACAAGTGACTTCAACTTCATGGCTGCCCGCGTCCCTCCGCTTCAAGGGCTCCACTCCTACCCTTCGGGGTCGCCGACGTCTGCAGGGTCTTGGGTTCGTGCTGGTGGATGGTTTTAATGACATCAGGGTCAGCGCCAAACCGTTCCTGGTCGTTCTGCCAGAAGTTGGCGGGGGAGAGGAGCAGGCAGCCGTGTTCGGGGAGCAGCCCCCGGAGCTTCTTCAAGCCAGGCAAGAGGTCGGTCACTTGCAGGCAGACGTCGTCCAAACTTTTAATCCGGGAGCTGGACGCCAAAAAGGAAAGAAGGGGGGAGACCCAACGTCAAGCCGAGCGAGGATTTGGTTACAGGCGTCGACGGCAAGATTGCGTACAAAAATGGGAAGGGTGGAGAGGTGCCAGTGGCCTAGAGGCGGAGCCTCTCCCCTCACCATCCGAATGCTGCGAGTTCGATCCTAGGTAGAGGCAGATATTTCCCTCCCTCTGTGGGCACAAGAATAAATCTGCCGAACAAAACCCTGCTCTGGCGACAGGAAGGGCGCCCGTCCAGTAAACGCCTCAGCTCCATTCAGTTGCTCTGACTCCAACCCCCAACCCCAAGGGGT
>NW_020716850.1:653325-667674 GCF_900518725.1 Notechis scutatus | reverse complement strand
GCTCTACTTGAAACCCTCCCCCCAAGAAGTCCAGGGAAAGGAGACAGGTAGACTCACCTGTCCGTGGACTTCCTTGCAGTAGCCGCTGGCCAGACCTTCGGCCCAGAGGACGCTGTGGGCCTGATGGCGAAGGGCCTTTCCCAGAAGTTCATTCTCCTCGTCTTCCGACGCTTCACTGCTCCGCACCAGGAAAACCAAGTTCCCCTAAAACACAAACCATCATTGTTCACTTGGTTCGCCTTTCCGCTCAGAATACAAGTTAGAGAGCCCAAAACGCCCAGTCCTCGACTTACGACCCCAATTCCCGTCACAAAGCCAGCCCATCGACCATTCTCTCCATGTAACAACCTTTTGGGCCGCCATTGCTAAGTGAATCCCGGCGGTGTTTAACTTCACCATACGGTTGTTCAGTGACATTGACTGATTTTGCTTGTTGGGTGGTCGCGAAACGGATTGCCCCAACCCCGGGATGCTGGGACCGTCGTAAAAAGGAGTTGTCTGAATTCTGATCACGTGACCGCAGGGATGCTGCGACGGCTCACAAGTGCAAAACAGGGTCCTAAGTCCCTTTTTTTCATTTCCGTCGGAACTTTGACCGGTCACTAAATGAACCAGTAACTAAATGAGTGATGCGGTAGCCTAGAGGTGGAGCTCTCACCTCACAATCAGAAGGCTGTGAGTTCAATCCTAGGTAGAGGCAAATATTTCTCTCTCTGGGCATAATGAGAATATATCTGCTGAACAAAACTCCACACTGGCAACAGGAAGGGCATCTGGCCATTCAAACACTCTGCTAGCTCCATTCAATTGCCTTTACTCCACAAGGATTTATGTGGTCATTAAAAGATGATGATGATTAAACGAACTGTTGTAAGTCGAGGATGACCTGCGTCGAGAGTTACCTTCAGTTCATCATTGACGGTCGCCCGGCAATAGTGAACGAAATTCAGGACATCCGTCAGCCGCACTCCAAGACTTAGCAGGACACCGGGATCGTCAATGATCACAACGGGGAACTTCCACCGATATCCGTCAGCAGAAGGATTCATGGATGTCCGGACAAAATGGTAAAGTTGTTTCAGATCCGAGCCATCTCCGCTGCAAACGAGGGATGGAAAATTGAAGTCAACCACGGTCAACGGTCCGACTTTCGGAACCACAGCTAGTCTTTGACTACAACCATTCATCTAGTGACTGTTCCGAGTTACGACAGCCCTGAAAAAAGGCACTTAGGATCTTTAGCTCCCGTACGGGCATCGCCGCATCCCCGTGGCAGCGTGATCAAAACTCAGATGCTTGGAAAGTGACTTGGATTTATGACGGGGATGGTGTCCCAGGGTCACACGGTCCTCTTTTGCGATCGTCGGATGAGCAGGAAGCCGGATTCGCTTAACAACCTTGTCACTAACTTAAGAATGGCAGAGATTCACTCAAGGACCGTGGCAAGGAAGATCGTAACATGGGGCAAAACTCACTTAATAACTGTCTTCCTTAGCAACAGATTTGGCTCAATTGTGGTCAAGTTAAGGACTATGTGGATTTTAGCACCAGAAATTTTGGGCTCCATTTTGGTCGTAAGTCAAGGGCAACTTATATCTGCTAAGTATGACCAAAATGATTTAATTTCTCCCATATACAGGTAGTCCTCTCTTTATGATCACAATTGAGCCGAAAATTTCCGTTGTTAAGAGAGATAGGGACATTGCAACCATTGTAAATGTGAGTCAGTTACTAAGCCTCTGAATTTTGATCACATAACTGGGGATGTGGCAATGGTCGTAAATGTGAAAAATGGTTATTTGATTGAACTTTGCATTTTGTATTTTAACTTTGTTCAGAATAATAAAATAAAATAATAAAAAAAAAAAAAAAAAAAATATAAAAATAAAATAAAATTAAATATAACATAAAATAAGATAATGAAATGAAATAAAATATCAGTGGTAATTTTGAACACAATAAAATAAAATATAAAATAATACAATAAAATAAAACAAAATAAAAATTAAATAAAATAAAACAATGAAATGAAATGAAACAATGAAATAATGAAATAAAATATCAGTGGTAATTTTGAACGCAATAAAATGAATAAAATATAAAATAAAATAAAACAATAAAATCAAAATAAAATTAAATATAACATAAACTGAATGAAATAAAATAATGAAATAAAATATCAGCAGTAATTTTGAACACAATAAAATATATATAATATAAAGTAATAAAACAAAATAAAAATAAAATTAAAACAATAAAAGGAAATGAAATGAAATATTAGTGGTAATTTTGAACGCAATAAAATAAAGTGATATAAATTAAAATAATAAAATAAAAAATAAAACAAATTAAAATAATAAAATAAAATATCAGTGTGATCATAATTTTGAACGCAATAAAATAAATAAAATCATATAAAATCATAAAATAAGATATCAGTGTCAACGTAATTTTGAACGGTCACGAAACAAATTTAGTGGAGGGCTGGGCCTCCAGGGAAAAAACGTTCCGCTACCTAATGAACTGGAAAGGATTGGGGTCCTCGGATTTCTGCGCGTCGCTGAAGAAAACGTGGTTTGCCAATTTCAGCCCTTCAAAGAACACCAGCTGATTTTGTTCCTTGGCTGTCAGGAGACTGACTCCCTAAAAACAACAACAGGGAAAAGGAGAAACAGGAATTTTCTGAGCAAGGAACGAGACTATGGGATTTTTTTTTTCCAGAAGAGCTCGCTCGCTGCATGCGATTCTGTCATGGTTGTAAGTCCGAGGACCCGCCTGAGTTTTTTTTCCAGCTCTCTTATAACTTTGAACGATTGTAAAAGGAACCGTTGTAACACGAGAACTAGATGTATTTCACCCGTTCCCAAGCATACACTGTCGTTGTCTAGATCAGGGGTCCACAATCTGTGGGCCCAGCCCTCTACTGAGGTGCAGCCTATGTCAGGGTTCCGACGGACGCCCTAATTAATTCATGAGCCTCGAGCCAAGTTTCAAAATAAATCCAATTACTTAATGGAGCAACATGTCACCCTTTTCCCAAATGCAGTTGGCTCTGCCCTATGTAATTTACTGCCCTTTCCTCCCAGGGTGCGTCATAAATCACATTCTCCAACCGAAGGCTGTAAAAAACATGACCCTCTGGCTGACTCTGGTAACCTGGGACACAATCTGGAGAAAGGTATGCATGGAATGGGCTTCTGGTCATAGCAACCAAGCTGCTCCATCAGATCTCCCTCCCCCCTCCCTTCTTATGGCAACTCGAGAGCAAGTCAGGAATGCTTTACGAGTTGACAGTCCATTCACAACCGGGCCATACGGGTTGGTGGCTGCTGTGCGCATGCATGCAGCCCCACTCACGCGAGCATCATGGGCGATCACCACGCCACACACGCGAGCCTTGCGGATGATCGCCAGCTGACTCGCATGAGCCTCATGTGTTATCGCAGCTGCACTCACATGAGCCACGCGGGTGTTCCAGCCACAACCGTCTCGCACAACTCGCGCGGGTGATACCACTCAGACGAGCCTCGCAGTGGATTGCAGCCCACTCACATGAATGGCGCAGGTGATCACAGGTCGACTCGCGCGAGCCTCAGGGTGGATCGCAGGTCAACTCACGCAAGCCTCGCAGGTGATTGCAGCCCCACTCACACGAGCCTCGCAGGTAATCCCATTCGGACGAGGTGATCGCATCCCCGCTTGCATGAGCCTCACGGGTTATCACAGCCCCACTCATACGAGCCATATGGGTAATTTCAGCCGCACTCACCTCACGAGTGATTGCAGGACTCAAGTAGGTGATACGACTTAGGCGGGCCTCGCGGTGGACTGAAGCCCCCTCGTGTGAGCCTCAGGGGTAATTGCAGCCCCACTCATGCGAACATCACAGGTGATCGCAGCCCCACTCACACAAACCTCGTACCATGCAAGGCTCCTGGGTTATCGCAGCCCCACTCACACGAGCTGTGCGGGTAATTCCAGCTACACTCGCCTCACAGGTGATCACAGGACTCGCACGGGTGATATCACTCAGTTGGGCTTCACGGTGGATTGCAGCCACACTCGCGTGAGCCTCACAAGTGATTACAGCCCCACACGCGAACATCACAGGTTATCACAGCCCAACTCACACGAGCCTCACAGGACTCATGCAAGCAACGGGTGCTCTACCACGTGTACATGCACATATGCCTGCCCCAACCACAGAAACTTTACCCCTTTGTCGCCCCTCTGGACCACCAACCCAGAATACTTGGGAAACTCTGGTCTTGATTCCTCAGATTCCAATTAACCTGGGCGGACATCAATTCCCAGAATTCCCCCAGCCAGGAATTCTGGGACTTGAAGTCCACAAAGTTGTAAGAGATATAAATATGTTTTCATAGACCAAAATAAAATCAGGTTTACCAGCTTTTGAGCCACAGAGTTGTAATGGCTGAAGGATTGCACGAAGGCCAGAAAACAGACTTTGCAACCCGCTGTGAAAGACAAAAAGAGAGAAAGATGTTATACGGATCGTCCTCAAGTTACGACCCACACAGAAGATTTCTGTTGCTAAACGAAACATGCGAAGTGAGCTTCATCCCATTTTACGAGCTTTACAACCGCCGTTGTTAAGTGAATTGTCAGCTTTGGAGGCCATGCTGCCACATAGCCTGAGAAAGCGGGAGGGGGGTGATTTCAATTGAGTAGCTCTAACCACTTCCGTGGTTAGTGAATCTGGCTTCCTGCTGGTCAGAAGGTCGGAAAAAGGGGATCACATAAGCCCTGGGACATTGCGACCGTTGTAAATACGCATCGGCGGCCGAGCATTGGAATGTTGATCACGTGTCCGCTGGAATTCTGCAACGGTTGTTAAGCGTGAACAACGGTTGTCTCATTTTTCAGATCGTTCGAACGATCATGAAGTGAATGGTTGTAAGTCACGATATTTGTTTTTTTAATGATGGAGAACCGGACGGCTGCCTACTGAGGCGGGAGATAGGTTACGGAGTCCTTCCTTGCCCGCGTACCTTTCAGGTAGAAGGAAAGAAAATGGTGGAGCAGGAAACTGGCATCTGTCTGCGTGGCACAAAGCAAAATCAATTTGCTCTGAAAAAAACAAAAACAAGAGTTTGTTTCTGGGATGGTATCAAAAAGGGAAAAGATGACAATATTAAAAATATAGATCCCGTATACATCAGATTAGTCCCCGAGTTACAAGCCCAAAAGGGAAACATGACTGAGTTTTGCCCTCTTGTATGGATAGAGGCAGGCAGGCAGACACGTAGATAGACGTGAGATGTAGATAGAAAGATAGATGATAGAGATATATTCATAGATAGATACATAGATGGATGATGGATGGATAGATATAGACGGATAGATAGAGATGGACGGATGGATAAATAGATGATGGATGGATTGATAGATGGATAGAAAGATTGATGGATGATAGATAGCTGTAGCTATATATAGACTATACAGTAGATATACGGTAGATATAAAATAAATTAACAAAATATAAAGAGAAATGGCACAAAAACAAATAGAATAAAAGATAGAAAATAAAATAACAAGATACCAATCATAAAAAAATAAAATAAACATGAAGCCTATCATAAAATATAACAATGTGCCACAAAAGGTCAAATCACATCCACCCGAAATAACACTTATGATCAAATGTAAACCTATAAGGTCGAATCGAATCGACTATAAATCAAATCAAATCACATAAAACCAAAATAGATATAATAAAATGTAAACGTATATGTAAATTAGAACAGAAGAGACTATCAATCAAATGAAATTATGTGTGTGTGTGTGTGTGTGTGTGTGTGTTAAAATAGAACAGAACAGAATAGAAAAGCAGTAACAGGGAATCAGTGGGAAGGGAGCTTGTAGGTCATCTAGTCCAACCCCCAGCCCAAGTGGGAGACACCATTTCTGACCTGTTAAATAAAGCATATAAATTAAAATTAAATTTCAATTAGATTCTGAGAGCTGAAGTCTGCCGAGCCTATTAAGAACCAGAGTTGCACTACAATGCCCATGATCCCCTGCCAGCTCAAGCAGGGAGCGTCAGTGTATAACTTAACCCCACTCCAAAATGGGGGCAATCAGGAGAGAAAGAACTACAACTCCCGGCGAGCCTCGCGTCCAAAAGCCAAGTCGCCAGAAGCATCTTGGGAAGAGCGGAGTCTCAGCCGTCGCGGGCCCGGTACATCCCGGCCCGCTCCTGGTTCACGCGCACGCGCACGGCGACGGGATCCGAGAGAGACAAAAAAAAAGATCCAGCCGGCGACGCGTTCGCGCTCTCTCTCACCCGCTCCGGCTGCTCCACGGAAAGCCCGAGCAGTTCGTTTAGCGCCACGAACATCCCGTTGGGGCGGCCGTGACCGGCTCCCTCCGCACCCGCGAGAATGGAATCCCAAGCGAGCGAACGACGACAGTTAGGCCGCGGCCTACTGTCGTCGCCCTGCGCATGCGCTCTCTAGAGGGGCGCTCTTTCGCCCCGTCTCTCTGCTCTGATACCGTTAGGTCCGCCCTCTGCCGGCCAAACAGCGGCACTGCCTAGCCAGGAGTAGAAATTTTCCGGCCTTGGAATAATTAATTTAGAATTAGAATAATTAGAATAAGGATTAGAAAAGAATAAGATAGAAACAAAACAGAATAGAAATAGAATAGAAGAATAGCAAGAATAGAATATAGAGAATGGAATAGAATGCAGAATAATATAGAATATATAGAATAGAATAAGAAATAGAAAGAATAGAATAAGAATAGAATAGAATAAAAATAAAATAGAATAAAATAAGAATAGAATAGAAATAGAATAGAAAGAATAGAATAGAATAGAAATAGAATAAAAATAGAATAGAATACATTAAGAAATAGAATAGAAATAAAATAGAATATAACAAATAGAATAAGAAATAGCACAGAATGTAGAATAGAATAAGAAAGAATCGAAATAGAATAGAAATAGAATAGAATAAGAATAGAAGTAGAACGCAGAATATAATAGTATAGAATAAAATAAGAAAGAATAGAAATAGAATATAAGAATTGAAATAGAATACAAATGGAATAGAATATAGAGAATACAACAGTATAAGAAACAGAAATAGAATAGAATGCAGAATAGAACAGAATAGAATGGGAATAGAATGGGAATAGAAAAGAATAGAGTAGAATAATATTTGTGATACATTTTTAAATGTTCAGTTGACTGAATTTCCTGTTTAATGAATAAAGTATATAATAATAACAAAAACAACAATTACAACATTAAATCCTGCTGGTTTTGCAAAAAAAATTTATTTCCATCGGCTTTTCTGCTGTGTTTTCTTCTCCGGTTGTGTTCCCAAAGCACTTGTTCAACCTTGTTTGCCCCAGAGTCCCACTCTCAGGCAGATCTGCCACTCAGAAATCAGAAATATTCCTGCATATATAAAGAGTACTCCACATCCCATCGTCCCCAACCGGCATAGGAATGGAGGGGACTGTAGTCTGACCTATCGCGAGATCAGACAGCTGGTTTCTCCTTATCAAGAACGCTCTGGCTGTTAAGAGGGGAAGCAAAATGATGAACAGGAAGTCCTCGCCTTGGACAGTTCATTGAGTCACTGTTGAAAGGGACACGGGCGCTGAGGATGCCTGGGTGAAAAACCAGACGCGTTCGTGAGAATGCGGAGGAGCGGGTTTTTTTTCCCAGGGATGAACCTTTGCTCCATCTCTGTGATCCAAATTTGTATTTATGTGTATTTATGTACAATAGAATCCGGAGCAGAACAAAACAGAAGAGAAGAGAATGCAGAAGAGAATGGAATAGAATAGAATAGGGATTAGGAGTAGAATAGAATAAGGAATGGAATAGAATGGAATGGAATGGAATGGAATAGGAATGGAATGGAATAGAATAGAATAGAATAGAATAGAATAGAATAGAATAGAATAGAATAGAATAGAATAGAAAATACGGAATGGAATGGAATAGAATAGATTAAAATATGGAATAAGAATAGGAGAAGAGAAGAGGAGAATTACATTGTCACTTTGAATGTACACTGGTCGGCACCCATTAAAATGAAATTTCGTTGCATACCATTTTGGGGTTGTGTGTGTGTGTGTGCGAAGTATACACATTTTAGTGTAGACAAAGACGGCTAAAGAATGCTGAAAACTCCAGAACCACAGAAGATGGCTATTTTTTTTTAAACACGGCAAATTATTTGAATTGATCCTCTAAGCTGGGGGGGGGGGGGCTAATTTGAACTGGACAAAGGTTCCAATTCAGCAGCTTGTCCAGACCTGGGACCCTTTTGTGCTTTGGGACATCAACTCCCACGTTCATTAAGGTGGAGTTTGCAGGAGCCGAGATCCATAACCAGATGAATTACTCTCCGTAGGGGCCACGTGCTGGGTGTCCATCACCCTTTGTCCCGCCTCTGGGAAGGTCTGAGAGAAGGGCCAAGTTTGCCACCCTAGCAGGGTGCCACCTTCTGAAGGTGGGTGAGTTCCAAGCAATCCCAGCAATGAATGCCGTGTAGACACTTTCGACCAAAACCACGGTCGCCCAATCAGCCCTTCTCTCCATGCTATTCCATAACTAGCCAGAAGGGGGAACTGGTGGCATATATGTTGTTATCCTTCTGAGGCACTCTTACCACTGGTCAAGGCAATAGAGATAGTCCTCAACTTATGACCAATTCCATAGCAAATGTTCAAAAGTTCGGACAGAGCCTACCGGGCTAAAACCCAGATTTGAAGTTCGGACAGTTGTCTCCCCCACAGAAATGTGAATATTCCAGCCATGATGCTTTAAGAGGGGAGGACTTCAACTCCCAGAATCCCCCGGCCAGGATGCTATAAGATGGGAGGACTTCAAGTCCCAGAATCCCCCAGCCGGCAGGCATTAAAAGAGGTGGACTTCCACTCCCAGAATCCCCCACTCAGCATATTTTAAGAGGGGACTACTTCCACTCCCACAATTCCATGCTGGCTGGAATTTTGGACGCTGCAGTCCAGCCAACCAATCAGTACTCATTTAACCCAACCCTCATTTTTCATTCGTCTTCGTCCCCTCCATGTCCCGCCTTGCCTTCTCCCCTTCCCCCCCCCCCGATTTCTACACCGCCAGAGATCCAAACCACACCGTCACTTTAAAAAAAAAAAGTTTATTATTATGATTATCGTGATCATTGTCGCCATTCTTATCTCGTGATCTTCACTTATTATTTTTTTTGTTACCCACGTATTTTTTAAAACCGATTTCTCAAAAAGAAAAAAAAATGGAGAAAGAAAGAAAGGAAAAAACGAAAAGAAAAGAAGGCGGGGGGAATTAAAATTGCAAAAACAGAAGAATGAAAAAAATCAGTCAAGCCACAGTGAAGGGTTAGAAATCACAGGGGTGGGAGGGGGCCGGGGTGAGAGCCGGTAGGGGGCGTGGGGGGGGGGGCCGGGGGTGGGGGGGGGGGGGGGGGGGGGGAAGGAAGCCAACTAACCTGGGGTCATATATACAGACAAGGGACTGGTCAAGAAATCAATGCACACACCATTCATTTAGGGAAAGCTGCCAGAAATTATCTTCGAGCCATTTTTTTTCTTTAGTAAACTTTCCTTTTCTTTTTTCCGCACGAAATACATCAAAGCATGCGATGGCGTTGGCAGACGGGGGGTGGGGGGGAGGGAAAGAAACAAAATAATGATAATCGAATCGAAACCCATTTTCCCTCCCCGCAGTTACCACCCACCACTCCACCCTCCGTTTGCACGGTCTTCCGGTTGGATCTTCAAGTCAGATTGTTCTGCAAACAGTTTGCATCGGGGTCGTCTGGATTGCCTTTCCGGTTATCCAGCTTGGGCGAGGTGGAATTCTGAATGTTAAACACTTCGTCGTCTTTGAGGCAGGATTTCAAGGGGTCCTGCAGCTTGTGGGGGGCACTGGGATCATCCTAAATGGATGTTGGGGCAGGGTAGGAAACAGGAACAGGTCAGGAAGTGGGAGAGAGAGAAAAATCGGTTAGTTTCCCGGTGTCGTTGGAACGAGTCAGGGAGATGGTCAAAGGGGGCTTGCCTCTTTTCTTCAAACCGGGTCTCAAACCCAGCAGCTTTAAGATGCGCGGACTTCAACTCCCAGCATTCCTCAGGCCAGCTGTGGAATTCTGGGAGTTGGAAGTCCACCCGTGGTTTTTTTTCGAGTCGCGAAAGTTGAGAAACTCGGCTCGAAAGAATGCCTGTCCAACGCTTGCCGGAGTATTTTCCCGAGTACTTTCATGCCTCTAGTACAGGTAGTCCTCATTTAGTGACTGCTCGAAGTTACACCGGCAAAGAAAAAAATGACTTCTGGCCACTTTTTTTCACACTTACAACCATCGCGGCATCCCCACGACGTGTGATCCAATGCTTGCCAACCGTCTCATATTTATGACGGTCGTGCTGTCCCAGGGTCATGTGATTTCTCCCTTTCGTGACCTTCCAAACATCAAGGGAGGGAGAAGCCTGATTCACTTAATGACCATGTGACTCGCTTAACAACGGCAGGGCTTGGCTTCTCCGCGATGGCAAGGGAGGCCATAACATGGGGCGCTGCCATCTGGCATAGCGACAGGAAATGTGGGGCTGGATTGCGGTTGTAAAACAAGGACTACCTGTATATATCCTAGCCAGGGTGCAAGAAATAGTTCTCGGATGAGAAACACGACATTTCATTTGCAACTCTTGAAAGCAGCGCTGTCCTTTTTCTTCCCAGGAAAGGACGCAGCTGCTTTAAAGGACAGCCAATCGCTGGCCTCAGGAGTGCCATTTCTTGTTTTAATTTCTTTTTTTTTTTCTTTTTTCTTTGTAACCCAAGCTGTGCACAGCCTTAGCGTCAGTCCCCGAGGATGGAACTGCAAGCAGTGATGCAGTCGTGAACATGCCCATGCTTTGGGGTTATTCTCTGCCCTTCCCTCTCTCTGTCTTCACCTGTCTCTCCTCTCCTCCTCTCCCTCCTCTCTTTTCTTCCCCCTCTCTCCTCTCCCCTCACCTTCATTCCATCCTACTTTCCTCTCTCTCCTCCCCTCTCTACTGTCCTTTCTTCCCCCCTCTCGTCTCCCCTCTCCTCTTCATTCCTTCCTATTTTCCTCTCTCCTTTATCTCATCCTCTCCCTCCTTCCCCCTCTCTCCTCTCCCCTCTCCTTCATTCCTTCCTACTTTCCTCCTTGTCTCCTCTCCTCCTCTCTCCTGTCCTTCCTTCCTCCCCTCCTCTCCCCTTCATTCCTTCCTATTTTCCTCTCTCCTTTATCAATTCCTCTCCCTCCTTCCCCCTCTCTCTTCTCCTCTTCTTCATTGCATCCTACTTCCCTCTATCTCCTCTCCTCCTCTCCCTGCTCTCCTTTCTTCCTCCTCTCCCCTTCATTCCGACTTTCCTCCCTGTTTCATCTCCCCCTCTCCCTCCTCTCCTTTCTTCCCTCTCTCCTCTCTCTCTTTCCTCTTCTCTCTCCTTCACTCCTCCTCCTTCTCTGTCTCCACCCCTCTCCAGTTCCTGCTTTCTTTCCTCCTCCTCCTCCTCCTCCTCCTCCTCCTCCTCCTCCTCCTCTTTTCTTCCCCATCTCCACTCTCCTTCATTCCTTCCTACTTTCCCCCCTCTCCTTCATTCTTCCCTTCCTTCTTTCCTCCTCCCTCCCTGTCTTCTTTCCTATCTTTCCTCTCCTCTCCTCTCCCCTTCCCTCTTTTCTCCTCCCCTCTCCTTTCTTCTCCTCCTCTCCCTCCCTCTCGTCTCTTATCCTCCCTTCCCCTTCCATTTTCTCTCTTTTCTCTCCTCTTTTCTCCCTTCCCTCTCCACTCCTCCCTTTCCCTCCCCTCCTCTCTTTTTCCTCTCTTCTCCTCCCCTCCCTTCTGTTCTTTCCTCTTCCCTCTCCTCTCTTCCCCTCCCCTTCTGTCCTCTTTTTCTCTCTCTCTTCTCCTCCCTTCCCTCTCCTCTCTCCCCGTCCTCAGCGCAACAGCAACCTTGGAGAAGGGAGGCAGCCAGCGCCCTCCCCCCCCCAGCATTCTCCTGCCTCCCCCACTCCAAATTCCCAGTTCATCCAGTGTAGCTTCTGGCCAAGGATACACAGCCATCCACCACAACACCACGGATGGAGGATGGAGACAAGCAGACAGGGGAGGAAGACACAGGGAGCCTGTGGAAGGGGGCTCAGGCCCACTGCAGGACCAGGGGGAAAAGAGGGGTGGGTAGACTGAAGAGGGGTGGTCTCCCCCAATCCCCCTCGCCTAAGATTTAGGGGCAGCAAACAGGAAATTAGTTACCTTCATCCAAGCATTGACTACCAAAGAGGGTTAAGAGGCCCCAGTAGTGGTTATGCTACTGGTTCACCCCGGTTTGGCCGAACCGGTAGTGAAAAAAAATCAGCTACAGGGGAGATCAACCACCGAACTGGCGGTGACTAAAGTAGGATCCCGCTGCTGAGAGGCCCTCAATATGTCCTCATGAAGTTTCCTTTCAAATCATGTGTCCTGCAGATGTTTAGCTTTCAGCTCCCAGAATCCTCCAGCCAGCATGGCCTTTGCTGGTCATTCTGGGGGTGGGGGCGAAGTCGACATTAGAAGGTGGCTCCTGGGGGGGGGTGAGTGAGAACCCCACTTCAAAAACTGAGGTTGTCCAGTGGTCCTGAATATCTATGAGGAGCCCATCAGGGCAGGAGAGAGAGAAAGAGAGAGAGAGAGAGAGAGAGAGAGAGAGAGAGAGAGAGGAAAGAGAGAGAAGAGAGAGAGAGACAGAGAAAGAGACAGAGAGACAGAGAGACAGAGAGAGGAGAGAGAGAGAGAGAGAGGCAATGAAGGGCCAAACGCAGAGGATGCTGTGGAGAGATCCCAGATCAGAGGCTCTTCCTGTTGAGGAGGGGGCATCCCACCCATTGGGTGACCCCTTCTCTAGGAATACAGGAGACCCAAAGGAGCTTCAAACCTCACCATCTTCCTTCCTTGGCGTTCATTTTCATTTTCACCTTTGAAACAGTTCTAAGGAGGAGAGACCGAACAGCCACTAGGAAAAAAATGTGGACCTATCTTCTCCCCATATCTTGATCATATCCCTCAGAACTGTGAGAGAAACTCATCCAATGCAATTGCCAAGGCAGTCAAGGATTGCCCTCAAAGGGAGACTCCTAAATAGGTTTCACATGAGTTTGGCAGAAATCTGGCGGGAATCCTACAGGGGTAATATGGACCTATCTTCTTCCCCACATCTTTATCATATCCCTCAATCTATTGCAGGGACCCTGAGATAGCTCCAGAGCTGTGAGAGGAACTCGTCCAATGCAATTGCCAAGGATTGCCCTCAAAGCAAGAATCCTAAGTAGGTTTCATGTGAGCTCAGTAGAAATTTGATGGGATGCCTGGGGGGGGAATGTGGACCTTTCTTCTTCTCCCTACATCTTGATTATATCCCTCAATCTAATGCAGGATCCCTGAGATAGCTCCAGAGTCCGATGCAATTGCCAAGGCAGTTGAGGATCGCCCAAAAAGCAAGAATCCTAAGCAGGCTTCCTGTGAGCTCGGTAAAAATTCAGCGGGATGCTGTTTGGGCAGCCCCAGTTTCTTCCCCTGAACCCCTTGAAATTAGAGGGTGCTACTTGCTGAATATAGGGCGCAACTGGTGTTAAGGTCATGATGCCATCACCTTCAACAGCTTTGAAGAGAAACTGATCATTCATGGAGATCAGGTGAGGATCAGAAGCCCCGACAGGATAACACACACGGGGGAGAGAGGGGTGCTGTGTTGCTCGTGGTCCAACGTCATGCGGGGACCCATAAGCTGTTGGGGGGGGCAGGAAGGGAACCACCCTTAGGGAGGCAGACTTTGGACCCCTGAAAAAACAGGGCAACTTTCCAGGGGTGTCACAGAGCAAAAACTGATTGCTGAGATACCGCAATTGAAGCTCTGGATTATTTTTGGGTTACTTTCTGCTGGAACCGGGCGCTCCTCAAGTTCCAAATGTCCTCCCTGCTGGTCCTTCACCAGGCATGGGTGGGAGTCCATATGGATAGACGGCAATATTTGTAGCTTGGGGTTGAAATGAAGGGGCCTTGGAGCTCTCTGAGCTGGGTGGTTTTCTTGCCGATGTTTCACCACCCTGCTAGGTAACAGCATCAGGGTTAGAAGGGGGGAAGAGTGTCAGATCCTTGACGCTCTCATAGCTGGGTAGTTTTCTTACAGACATTTCGTGACCCAGCTAGGGAACCTCATCAGTGCTAGGATGGTGAAGGGTTTATTCTCCCATCTCATCATCCTATATCACTCTTATCTTTGCCTATCGAGAGTCGTCAAGATTCGAGCGAAACGAAATCAATGGAAGCCTGCATAAACGCCTAGCTGGACTTTTC
>NW_020716850.1:597678-628376 GCF_900518725.1 Notechis scutatus | reverse complement strand
CCTCCCCCTTCTTAATCCATCCTCACAATGTTCTGTAGGAACATTTGCGTACCCCAAAGTCTCCCTGCTCAAGGCAAAGGGCCACCTATCCACCTCTCTATCCACCCATCTTTCCATCCTCCCTTTCACCCATTTTCATCCATCTCTCTATCCATCCATTCCCCACCGCCCATTATCATCTCCCTCCCTCCCTTTCCATCCATCTCTCTCCATTCCCAGTCCTTTGGCATCTCCATCCATCTCTCCATCCAAAGCCTTGGCAACTAAAGCACCAATCAAACTACTGGATTGAAGTGGAGAGAGAAAGAGAGGGAGGAAGAGAAAGAGAAAGGGAAGAGGAAATGGAGGGAGAGGGAAAGAGAGGAAAGACAGAGAAAAATAGGGGGAGAGAGAGGGGGGGAGAAAGGAGAAGAAAGGGGGGTGAGATGGGAAAGAGGAGAGAGGAGAGAGAGGAAGAAATAAATAGCGGAGAGAAGAGAGAGCGGAGAGAGGAGAGAGAGAGAGTGGAGAAAGGAGGGTGGGGGAGGGAAATGCTTTTTAACATGCCGGCTGGGGGATTCTGGGAGTTGAAGAACTCCCCTCTTAAAGCTTCCTGGCTGGGGGATTTTGGGAGTTGGAGTCTGCCCATCCCCATGTGGTGGAGGCTGCGAAAAACCCTGCCCCCCCCATAGTCCTTGTCTTACAACGGTCCATTTAGTGACCGTTCGAAGTTAAAACAGCACATAGTTTTCAGACTTTAGAACTGTTGGTCACCCAGACAACATTGGCAACCGCCTCGTAATTTACGACAGTCGCGGTGTACTGGGGGTGAGTGTGTGGTGTGTGTCACGCGATCCCCTTTTTACGACCTACGGACCAACCACATTACTGACTTAACAATGGCAGGGATTTTTCACTTAACAACGGGGACAAGAAACTCCTTGAAGAAAAGATCTCCCGAAATGCAGCCACTCCATCACGGTTGTTAAGCCGAGGGAGGCCTATCGTTCAGCCGCGCCTTTTGAAAAAATGCTTTTAAAGCCATTGGCGAGGAGGGAAAAAAATCTTATTTTTAAAATTTTTTTCCTGCTGCTCTACTTTTGCAGGGAACGGCACACAACATTACAATGCCTTTTAAAAGCCTTTTTATGTGTGTGTGTGTGTGTGTGTATGTATATATATATATATTTATTTTCGGGTTGCAAAACGCTGACCTGCAAAAACTCTCCATCACAGGTTGGGGGGAGGGGGAAAGTGGCTTCCTGCTAACCAGGATTTCCCCACAGTAACCGAGATTCAGAGACACAGAGTGACAGATAGGGAGAGAAGAGACAGTCAGCCAGCGAGAGAGAAGAGACACACAGAGAGAAAGACAGTCAGAGGCAAGAGACTGTGTGCGGGGAGAACTTTGGTGGAGGAGAAAGACAGAGCCAGAGACAAGAGACACACAGAGAGAGGGAGGGAGAGACAGAGAGAAGAAACAGAGAGAGACAGTCAGGGACAAGAGACACGGGGGAAGGGCGGGAAGGACATTTGCTGGAGGAGAAAGAGGAGAAGATGGGCGGATGGAGGAGAAAGGCGGAACAGCTGGAGCAGAATAAACAGGGGAAGCGTGACCTACATACAGGAAGGGAGGCTGAAAGGAACACACACACACACACACACAAATGCACAGCCGAGCACAAATGGCAGCTGTTTGGGTTGGGGGAGGTGGGCTGGGGGGAAGTGAGGCATGGTTCATTAGACAGGAGGCTGCTGGCGGAGATGCCTTTGGTTGGCTTTTCTTCCGTCCTGCCCGTCTCCCTTCTTCCTTCCCTTCCTCCCCCCATATATCTCCTTCCTTCCATCCACCCATCCCCCACACCTACTTCGTTTCATACTTCCTTCCTTCCTTCTTTCCTCCATCTCCTCATATCTCCTTCCTTCCATCCCTCATGCCTACTTCCTTCTTTCCTCCATCTCCTCATATCTCCTTCCTTCCTTCCATCCATCCTTCATTCATCTCCTGCCTTATTTTTTCTTTCCATTCATCCTTTCCCATATCTCCTTCCTTCTTTTTCTCTTCCACTCATTCCTGTATATCTTCCTTCCTTCCTTTCATCCCTCTATACTTCATCCATCTCCTGCCTTTTTTCCTTCCATTCCTCCTTTTCCCACACCTATTTTTCCATTCACCCTTTCCCACATATCTCTTTCCTTCTTCCTTATTTCTCTTCCATTCGTCCTTCCCCTCGTATATATATCTTCCTTCCATCCATCTGCCTTCTTTTTTCCCTTCCATGCCTCCTTTCCCACATATCTCCTTTCCTTTTTCTTTTCCATTCATGCTTCTCCCACATATCTTCCTTCTTTCCTTCTTCCCTCCCTCCTTCACTCCGGGAATGTCCTCTCAGAATGTGCTAATCCTGCTCTGGGGTTGAAACCTGTTTTCCCCGCCAAGGGATTTTTAAAAAAAACCTTTCTTGCTTTCCAGAGTTTGAAAAGCCCATTTTCGCACCCTCTGGGTATCCCCCAAATAAGTTTCCAAGAAGCTTTTGGAGCAAAGCTTTGATAGGGAGGTGCCACCAAGCGCTGAGGGCCCCTGGCGTTAACAAAACGGAGGAGGACGAGGAGGAAACGCCGCCGATTGCAATCCACCATTCCTCTTGCGCTCCTAACACAACACAGGGGTTGTTATATGCTGATGATGTTCCCTAGTTGGGTCATGAGACGTCTGCAAGGAAACCACCAAGCTTAGAGAGCTCCAAGGGCCCCACAGTTTCTTTTTCTTTCTTTCTTTCTTTCTTTCTTTCTTTCTTTCTTTCTTTCTTTCTTTCTTTCTCTCTCTCTCTCTCTCTCTCTCTCCTTTCTTTCTCTTTCCTTCCTTCTTTCACTTCCCTTTTCTTCTTCCTCCTCCTCCTTCCTTCTAGCACTAATGACGTTCCCTAGTTGGGCCATGAAACGTCTGCAAGGAAATTCACCCAGGGGAAACCCACCCCCCAAAGGAGGGGAAAGGATGCTACCAGGAGATTGAGTCTCCTCCCATTTATAGTCACACTTACGTACAGTTCAAAAAGGCAACGAAAAGGGTGGCACATCCCCTCTAGTTACCAATACTCAGAGAAGCAAGGATTAACCCCAGACAAACAATCAAGGAGAAAAACAATTCTCTTCTAATCAAGCAACTATCAAGGGGAATAAAAAAAATATATACTCCTCCTCCTGGCACTGATGACGCTACCTAGTTGGGTCGTGAAATGTCTACAAGCTCAGAAAGCCCTAGGGCCCTCGCCATCCTCTTACTTATGACCATTGCTGCGTTCCCCATGGTCCCATGACCCAAACTGGCCACGACGGACCGCACAACCACAGGGATTCGCTGAACCCCACCGTGGAAAAGGAAGGGCTGCACAAACCAGGCGCGCATCTGCTCAAACTGCCGCCTCCCAAAGTTGGTCGCAAGGCGAGGACTACCTATTATTTACAGGTGAGGGCCTCCAGGACTTCATCAGACTTGGGCTTCCTTATCTCCTGGTCAGGATTTTGGGCCAGCCCCAGAACGACTCTCACACTTTCTCTGATCGCTGAAACCCACGCTTCGGCGGCCAGTGCCGACCGACGGTGTCACTCACCGGGTTGAGGAGGGTGAGGCGGGGGCATCGGGAGGTGCATCATGGGGTAAGGGGGAGGCTGCTGGTGAGATGACAAGGCTGTCCCCAGTGGGTTCATGCCCGGACCGCCGGCGTGCTGGTGCGACTGTTGGACATTCTGGCTCTGCTGTTGCTGCTGCTGCTGCTGCTGTTCTAATTGTTGCCGGGCTCGGAGTTCGGCATATTTCAGCTGCTCCATGTGGAAGTTTTGACGCTCGGTGAGCAGCTGTTGCCTTTGCTGCTCCAGCTAAGGGGGGGGGGGGGAGGGGGACAAAGGGGGGAAAGGCATAAACCGATTGTTAAGATTCCGGCAGTTGCCCTAATTAAACCATGAGCCTCGAGCCAAGCTTCAAAAACTTCCAACGGATTTATTAGGAGCGAACATGTCGGCATGACCTGTGTGAAGCCGATTCTGAGACACATCATTCACTGTCACCCTTGAGCCTGGTTTCCCCCCACCCCGCTGGGCGTATCATAATTCATATTCTCCAACGAAGCATGTTCCCCAATTAGTGATTTGCAGGTGGCAGAAACCCTGGTCGATTAGTTACAATCTTTATTTTTTATTTTTTAATAAAGTTTTATTTGGGTTTTCCCAAAACATACCTACCGGGGTGTAGCAGACTCTGAGACACCATAATTCATTGTCACCCTTGACCCTGGTTTCCCCCACCCCACCCCCTAATTCATATCCTCCAATGGGACACATCCATAGCCCAGAGTCATCAATCAGGCTCTCCAGTTAGAATTTTGTGTGGCAGAAACTTCGGTCACCTAGAAACTATCTTTGAAAACATTTGTGGAATGCAAGCTGCCCACTGCTTCCGCCTCCCTTTCGGTTGGCAACTCTAAAAGACCACAGAAATATTTTATGAGTTGACAGTGGATTTTGCCCTGTTTGCCCCGCTTTCTGGTAGGCTGTTGTTAAGTGAAGCGCCGGGGCTGTTCATTGAGGAATATGGTTGTTGAGGGAATCAGGCTTCCCCAAGGTCGCAAATGAGGATCATGTGATTCCCAGGAAAATAGCGACCGTTGTAAATCCGTGGCAGTTACCAAATGTCCAAATGTTGAGGACAGGTTAGCCCTTGCCTTACGACCAGAATTGAGCCCATCATTACTGTTGCTAAACGAGACAGTTCTTCCAAGTGAAGTAAAAGGTGAGTGAAGTGTTCATACCACCTTATAAGGCCTTGGTAAGGCCATACTTGGAATCCTGAATCCAGTTTTGGTCGCCACGATGTAAGAAAAGAGGTTGAGACTCTGGAAGGAGTGCAGAGAAGAGCAACCAAGAGGATTAGGGGGCTGGAGGCCGAAACAAAGGAAGAACTGCTGCAGGAACTGTGTATGGACTAAGGGAGTATGGACTAAGAGAAGGACTAAGGGAGACATGATAGCAGTCTTCCAAGATCTCAAAGAAGAGGGAATCAAGCTATTCTCCAAAGCACCTGAGGGCAGGACAAGAAGCAATGGGTGGAAACTAATCCAGGAGAGAAGCAACTTAGAATTAAGGAGAAACTTCCTGACAGTGAGAACAATTAACCAGTGGAACTGCTTGCCACTAGAAGTTGTGAATGCTCCAACACTGGAAGTTTTTAAGAAGATATGGTAGTGTAGGGTTTCCTGCCTAGGCAGGAGGTTGGACTAGAAGACCTCCAAGGTCCCTTCCAACTCTGTTACTCCTATTCTATTCTATTCTATTCTATTCTATTCTATTCTATTCTATTCTGTTCTGTTCTGTTCTGTTCTGTTCTGTTCTGTTCTGTTCTAGTCTAGTCTATCTTTCCCTCTGAATCTTAACAAAAAGGGAGGGGAGAAGAAAATGGTTTTTTAAAAAACCCAACGGGTTCCTAAATTCTGATCATGCCTCTGTGAGAAAAATAGTAATAATAATAATGAAAAGAGATCGAATCGTCCGTCTCTGAAACGGGGACCAATGGAATTTCTCCACCTGTCAACTTCCCATTCGGATGGCGCATTGCCGAGGGAAATCCTATTCACACCTCCCCACTGTAGAACGGGGCGTGTCGCTTTTGCGTGGGCGAGCGAGCGAAGTATTCACAGGGCACAGCGGTGCAAAATAAATAAATAACACGGGGAAATTAAAAGCAACTCAGCCGCCACGGGGGGGCCATCGGTTCTGCAGTAATGCAGCCCAACACCTCTTGTGTGAGATTTTTTTTTTTTTAAATACAACCCTGAACTTCGATCTCTCCTGGGCTAAAAAAAAACTGTTACGCTGAATCGGTTATGTACAAAATTTCATCTCTACTCCTTTTGCAAAGATGAAAAAAAAGGCCAATTTGATGTCGACTGGAACGCTTCCCGCCCCGAGAAGAATAACAACAACAACAACAAAAACCAACATTTTTTTGCAACAGGAAAGGTTTATTTTGCAAGGAAAATTGAGGTGTTTGTTTTTTATTTCTCCCTCCCCCCTGTTTTTTTTTTTTTTTTGGAAACCGGGGAACCATGGAGCGGGGAGAGCTGCTTTCTGCAAGAGGAATTTTCTTAAGGGGGGGGGGGAGAGGGGGGGGAGAAAGAGAATCAATGGAGAAGCTGCCTTCGCCCCCTAGCAACCGGTCCTTTCCTTATCTGCCAATCAGCGGAGGGTGGGGGGAGTCACACAAAGGCTATTCCGGGAAAGGAAATCGGGAAAACCCGGCGGAGATAAAGAGCCGGAAGAATGTGCCAGGGGTTCACACAAAGTGGGGAAGGGGGATATGCCCCATTTTGTGTGGTTTGCCTGCAGGGGGAAACGGCAGGGGCTTCGACTCCCCCTCCCCCAGGGGATCAAAGGTCAGGAAGAGAACAAGCCTGAAACTTTTTCCCCCGAGGAGGAGGAGGGGTCTGGAACAGGGAGTGGGGGAAGAAATAAACTTGGGGGGGGGGGAAGGGTCTGGGTTATTGTGGCAGGTCAGATGCCAAGACAAGAATGGTTGAATGGAGCGTGACTCCGCCGATGGATGGGGTGGGTGGAAGGACTTCAGGGATGGACCATGGTGTTGTGGTCCACCAGCGGGACAGTGGCAGACTCGGACAGTGAGGAGGTGGTGGAGGAACATGGGCCAGTCCTGGAGTCTGGGGAGGGCTCTGCGTTGGGGCAGATATGGGGCCAGGGCCCTCTGACAGTTATCAGCTGCCTTCTGAGTCAGAGATAAGTGGGGAAGAAGAACAGCCGGAGCCTGTTCCCAATGTGCACATGCGCAGAGCTGCCAGGAGAAGGGAACAGTTAAGAAACAAGGGTCAACTCAGGAGTAAAGCCACAGGTGGACGATGAATGGCCCCTCCCAGAGGGAATAAAGGGGAGCAAAAGGGGAGTGGGGTTGGCAGGGGACAAGTAGTTCAAGTCATTCGGGTGAAGATCTGTTCCTGACTTCTTGCCAAACAATTGCTGCTACAGCGTGGCGTTTGGAAGCTATCAGCCTGGCAACTCTCCAAGCCTGATAAAGGCCTGTAGTTGTGAAATCTCATGAAAGACTGTTGTCTGGGACTTTGGAATTCACTTTATAACCTAAATAAAAGGGGTTTTATTGAGACGAGGAGTCTGCTTCATGATCTTGGGAAATTTAGGTCAGAACACATGGAGCGTTAGGGGAGACTCCCAAGGATTGACCATGGGGTGTCTTGAGGAACTCCAAAGATTGACTTTGGAGTGACTAGATGGATTCCATGGGTTGACTAAGGGGAACCCAAAGGGACGATGAATTTACCAAGAGCTGCTTAGAACAACTCCCATTTTCCAACCACAGGATATCCAGAAAGATTAGGGGTATTGATTGCGGTGTGTCCGGAGGGACGGCACGAATTGAATCCGGGGTGCCCAGAGAAAGAGATTGTGTGGAGGGTCCATGACATGGCACAGATTCATTCGCCGGCCCCAACTGGGAAAAGAATTAGTACATGAACGGGACGAACGTCGGTGTCTGTAGGAGAAGCTGGACATGAAGTCGTGAAAAGAGGCAGCAGCTTAGAAGTCTTACGTAGTCGCAAGCAAATTAAGTCCAGCCTCCCTTGGATTTGGTTGACTCACAGCTTAAAACTCCTACTACCTAATTTCCCTGAAAATACGATCTACCCTGAAAATAAGTCCTAGCTTGATTTCCCCCCCACACACATACACCCAATATAAGCCCTACACCCCAAAATAAACCCTAATTAGAGCATTTGCACCAAGACAAATTCCTTGAGTGTCCAATCAAACTTGGCCAATAAAGAATTCTATCCTATCCTATCATATCCTATCCTATCCTAATTCTATTCAGACCCCCACCTGCTCCAGGGGGGGGAAGGGGGGGGCAAGGTGCACAGGTAAAAATTAAGCCAGGGTGGGGATGGGGTGGTGGTGGAGCTGCCCTACTTACCAGGCCTTGCACACCCCAACATCTGCCTTGCTGGCCCACATCTTCTGCGTCCACTTATTGCCACTTGCGCGTGTCGCCCCCGGCCTCTGTTCTGTTGTGAGAGGTCTTCAGAAAAGGTCCCTGCAGCTAAGAAGCGGGCTCTGGACTGATGCCTGCGGCATTCCCCTGGCCTTGTTTCACGGTCAGAGGCCTTCCTAAAAGGCCCCTGGAGCTCGGTTATCGGCTGCAGAGGGGGCTTCCCGGAAGGGGGGCGCTGCGCACATCAATCTGGAGCCCGTCTCTCAGCTGCACAGGCCTTTCCAGAAGGTCTCTGACAGCGAACCAGAGGCGGGGTGGTGTGTGTGTGTGTGTGTGTGTGTGTGTGTGTGAAGCGCGTGCAAGCAGCCAAAGAAGTAGTGGGCCGGCAAGGCAAAGCAGATGTCGGGGTGTGCGAGATCTGATAAGTAGGGCAGCTCCATCACCACCCTATCCCCATCCTAGCTTAATTTTTAACCCGTGCGCCTCATCCCACCCCCTACACCCGAGTGGGTGGGGCCTTTATTAGGGCTTATTTGGGAGGGGGTGTAGGGCTTATATTGGGTGCACATGTAAAAAAAATCAAGTTGGACTTACTAGGTCATATTTTCAGGGAAACTCGGTAGTAGGAGTTAAGGTATGAGTCAACCATATGTGTATGTATGTATGTATGTATATATGTTTATATAAGATAGATATAGATAGATAGGGGGAGGAAGGGAGAGAGACCGGGTCTTATTTTTGGGGGAAACACGGGTAGCAGGTGCTGTTTGCAGAGAAGATTCTCCCCTGGCTAGGCTTTTCAGCAATCCATCACTTTAGTTGAAAGATTCCTGCATATACAATCCATCACTTTAATTGGATCTGCATGTGTGCAGCTGGTCTTGGTTTTTGCCAGCCCTCCATGTGGAGGAGGGTCTTCCCAATTTCTCTGGTGGGGGACCAGCGTTCCCCCCCCCCCTATTTTAGTGGGTGGAAAATAGGTCTCTATTTCTCTGCCTGGTGCACAGGCAAGTCATGCAATAAAGCACCACCTGTCTGGCTTGGCAGATTGGGCTTAGCCCCGGGGGGAACCCTCTCTCACTGTACCCTATTTTGGGAGGGTTCCCTAACCTTGGACCACTGCCAGCGATGCTGCTGTTGAGGAGAAGGGGCAGACATGTGGAAATGCCAATTGTTGAGAAGGCTGACAGATCCACTCTTTTTCTTAAGATTGCACGCACAAATATGGGCCCCTCCATAGAGAGGAGAGATCCCCGCTACAACAGAAGTATGAAATCCATGGGGCAGGACAAACTCAGCACCCCTCTTAGCAATGGTGCTCTAGGGAACAATTTGGGCCTGGAAGTCGAATCTTTTTTCTTTTCTATGAGGTTTATTATTTGGGGGTGGGGGGTGGGGGGAAATCAAAGGAATTTCCCAGAGGAAACTCACAACCAGAAAGGTGAGGAAAATAAACTGACCAACAAACCAATGAATAAGATGACAACCGTTGGTATGCGTTGAAGTGAATGAAATCAAGAAAATTTGGAAATTAGGGGGCGGGGATAGGAGGAGGGAGAAGAATCGGCAGCCCTCAACTTACAACTGTTTGTTTAGCAACCTTTCAAACTTATAATGGCACTGAAAAAGAATGACCTGGGACCGTTTCTCGCACTTAATCATCTTCTTCTTTTAATGACCCCATAATCCCTTGCTGGGTGGAGTCTGGGCAACTGAATGGAGCTGAGTGTTTACTGGCCGGAAGCCCTTCCTGTCGCCAGTGCAGAATTTTGTTCAGCAGATACATTCTCATCGTGCCCAGAAAGATCTGCCTCTACCTAGGATCGAACTCACAGCCCCGATGGCAAGGCGAGAACTCAACCTATAGGCCACCGCACCATTCATTTCTCACACTTAATGATCGTTGCAAATTCTTCATGCTCTCATGATTAAAATTCAGAGGGTTGGCAACTGGCTCGTATTTATGATGGTGGCAGTGTCCCAGGATCAAGAGATTTCCTTTTGCGATCTTTTGAAGGGAAGCCAAGATTCACTTTACAACCATGTTACTAACAACTGCGGCGAGAATGGTCTTGCAATGGTGTGGACCTCACTAGACCACCGTCTTGCTTAGCAACACAAATCTGGGGCTCCACTATGCTCATAAATCGAGTCGTACCTGTGTATCGGAGACGTTTACTGCCCAGAGTTAATTATAAAAACGAGAAGGTGGGATATAAATAAATCCACAGTAGAGAAAGTAAATCTGGAGAAACTTTTGAGCTGGCAGAAAAACAGGTTCCGAGACATGCATGAATGGAAACTGGAATTTAATCTTACCGCCTCTTTCTCTCGATCCATGATTGTTTCCAGCTCTTCAAAATGACGAAGTTTGATCTCTAGTTTTTTCATTTGCGTTTCCACCAGGAGAGCTACCAGAGATTTGATCTTCCGTTCCTCGACGGCGGCCAGATGCTGAGGAAGAACAGAACATTGTTTATTGGGAGGCCAAACCAGCAATGTGGGTGTTTTATTTTTGTTGTTGATCTGGATAGTATTCCTGCCCCCCCCCCCAGCTCTTGAAAACATTTTATCTTTTTATTTTGTGCTGGTAAGCATCTGTCTGGCTTCTGCAATTCTTGCAGAATTTGCTTTCAATGAGACGGAAAGGGTTAAAGATAAACTTGTCGAGGTTGCTGTACGGCGCCTGAATTTTGAGGTGATCGACAGCACAGCTGTGGGATCTGCCTGGCAACCATTTAAGGCTGAGATTTTTTGGGGTGGTGGTGGTGGTGGTAAATGAAGGCACTGTTCTATCCTTCCTTGACAGTATGAAGATGAAGTAATCATCTCAAAGCGGCTTAATAATTCAAGTCTCAAAACGCCATGAGCAGCTTTAAGATGACACTGGCGACCACAACGGGACATATGAGATTGCCAATGGGGAAATGATTTCATTTATTAGAATGATTCCCCAAAAATGGGGATTTTGGAAGGTAATGTCTGGGGAAAAGATTGAGTGAGATGGTTTCCCCACCCAGGGTGTGATTGGGAAGGACGTTGCACTGGTGTGACAGAGTTTATTGGGGTAAACCTGGATCATCTTGGATCCAGTTGTGGGATTCAGCTGGTGTAACAACCGGTTCGGTGAGCATGGGCTACCGGTTACTAACAACTGCTTTGCCCGAACTGGTCCATACCAGCTGAATCCCACCCCTGCTTGGATCCCAGATATAAAAGCAAAGCGTGCAAAAGGAATTAGCACCTTACAACAGTTTGTTTAGTGACTGTTCAAAGTGAGCCAGCCGTGTGCAGCAGCAGCCAAAAAAGCTAATGCAATCCTGTTGCATTAACAGAGGGATACAATCAAGATCAAATGAGGTACTAATACCACTCTATAAAGCCCTAGTAAGACCACACCTAGAGTACTGCATCCAGTTTTGGTCCCCACATTATAGAAAAGAGGTTGAGACTCAAGAAAAAGTATAGAGAAGAGCAACCAGGATGATTAGGGGACTGGAGACTAAAAGATATGAAGAACGGTTACAGGAACTGGGCCTGGCTAGTCTAGTGAAGAGAAGGACCAGGGGAGACATTATATGTTCCAATATTTGAGGAGCTGTCACAGAGAGGAGGAGGGTCAAGCTATTTCCCAAGGCACCCAAAGGCCAGACAAGGAATAATGGATGGAAACCAAACAAGGAGAGATTCAACCTGGAAATAAGGAGAAACTTTCTGACAGTGAGAACAATCAACCCATGGAACAGACGTTGTCCTCGGAAGTTGTGGGAGCGCCATCACTTGAGGCTTTCAAGAAGAGCCTGGGCTGCCCTCTGTCAGAAATGGTGTAGGGTCTCCCGCTTGGGCAGAGGGTTGGACTAGATGACCTACAAGGTCCCTTCCAACTCTGTTATCTGTTAGAACGGTATTGGAAAAAAGGGACTTATGACAGTTACGTTGCAGCATCCCCATGGTCAGGTGATGCAAATTCAAACCCTTGGCAACTGCCTCGTATTTATGATCGTTGCATGTCCTGGGATCTCCTCTTACGACCTTCTCACAAGCAAAGTCAATGAGGGGAGGAGCCAGATTTGACTTTACAGCCGTGTTGCTAACTTAACAACTGCAGCGATTCGCTTTTAGCAATTCTGGCAAAGACGATCGTCAAACCTGAACACATGTCTCGCTTAGCAAGAGAAATTTTGGGGCTGAATTATGGTCGTCAGTCAAGGACTTAACTGCATTTTCAGAGAAAGCAAATAGGAGATGGATTGTTAAGACTTTTTTAAGAGTTAAGAGATTTGTTATCAGCTCCAGAGGCCTTCAGGAAAGCCTTGCCGGTTGCTGAAGAAATGGGCCAGCAAGGCAGGTGTCGGGGTGTGCGAGACCTGTCTACACCTGTCCAAAGGTAAGTAGTAGGGCAGCTCTGCCCCATACCCACCCTAGCTTAACGTTTACCCGTCCACTCTGGAGCGGGCAGGATAGTAATTAGGGCTTTTTTTTGGGGGGGGGGGGGGGAAATAGGGCTTATATTGGGCGCACATCTAAAAATCAACCTAGGACTTACTTTCAGGGTAGGTCCTATTTTTGAGGAAGCAGGGTATCTGCATTATGGGTAGTCCTCGACTTACAACCATTCACAGTTACAAACAGCCCTGAAAAAAGCGACTTACAATGGTTTTCACAGTTGCAACCGCTGCTGCCTCAAAACTCAGCTGCTTGGCACATGACTCAGATTTATGACGGTGGCGGTGTTCCCCCAGAAGTCAGATGATTTCCCTTTGGCAAACGAAGCCAAAGAGGAAGCAAGAATCATGTAACAACCGTGTGATTAACCTAGTAAGCGCAGTGATTCAACTTAACAACCAAGGAGCAATGAGGAAGGAAAGGAGACAAGAAAGGGAAGAAAGAGAGAGAGAGAAAAAAGAAAGGGAGTGAAAGAGAACGGAAGAGGAGGGAAGGAAGAATGAAGGAAGCAGAGAGGGAGGGAACAAAGAAAAAAAAAGAAGGATGGAATGAAACAGAAAGAAAGGAAGAGAAAGTAAGGAAGAGAGGAGGGGAGGAAGAAAGAAATAAGGAAGGAAAAAAGGGGAGGGAAGGATGGAAAAATGGAGAGAAGGAAGAAAAAAGGAAAGAAAGGAAGGAAAGTAGAAAAGGAAGAAGGAAAGAAAGGAAAGAGAAAGAGGAGGGAAGGAAAGGAGCAGGGTGGAAGGAACAAAGAGAAGGAAGGAAGGAGAAAGAGGAAGAAAGGAAGAAAAAAGGAAAGGAAAGGGAGGAGAAAGGAAATGAGGCAAGAAAGAAAAGAGAGAGAAAAGGAAGGAAACAAGGAAGGAGAAAGACAGGAGGAAGAAAGGAAAGAAGGGAGCAGGGAAGGATGGAGGGAAGGAATAGAAATAAAAAAAGAAAGGAAGAAGAGGAGGAAAGATCCTTGGTGTTCTGTGGGCTAGACTGTCTTGGAAACGTTTCATATCCCAACTAGGTAACATCATCAGTACTAGAAGGAGTGTGGGGTTGGCTCTCTGTTTATATACAGTCCCTTCTACTCCTTATGATGTCACCTAAGAGGGTCATAAAATGTCTGCAAGGGAACAACTGGGAGAAGAAAGATTGGGAAATGGGGCAAAATTCACTTTAACAACAGTCTCGTTTAGGAAGAGAACTCTGGGGCTCTATTGTGGTCGCTAAGTCAAGAACTACTGCATGGGGAAAGCCTGTTTTTTTTGGAAGCTTCCTTTGCATCCCGGGGCAAACCCCCAAAGGAAATTTCACTTGGATAGAGTCAGTGGTGCTTTGATCATAAATGAGCATGCTCTTCAGGTCGGACTTTGTTTTTCCCTGTCGGAAGAAATGAACATGTGGAAGAGTTTGGGTGCAAAAGGGACAACCGCCTGTCATGCGTCGCAGTCTGAATAGGAGGAGGAAGACAAACAGCTGACAGGGAGCAGGAGTGAGGCTCTGTTGGCTGTGGAGAAAACTGGGGAAGGGCAAAGTCCACTTGGGCAGAGCAGGAGAGAGGTAGAACAAGGGAAAGGGTGTTCAGAGGGAAGACCTGGGCCTATCCCCTAGGGCATGCAGGGAGGAATGGAGAAGAGAGCAATGTGGGTTGCATGGCTTACGGGGGAGGAAAGGGCTCCGATTTCCTTCATTAGCCACAGAAGGGAGTTTAAAAGAGATGCAAGCTGAGAGCGACGTCTGCTGGGAACAAACGTGCCTGGCGTCTTCCTAACCATGGTGATTTACTGCCTTCACGTCTGGAATTCTTGCTCCTGCCCTGTCTCATTTTGCCTTGATTAGACTTGTAGTTAAGTTTTTGTTGACCATGTTTTGGACTTGATTCTCTGCAGCCCAAAGGCTGCTCCTAGGAGTTTTTTCTCCAGCCCAGAAGGTAACCAGGACATTGGGGGCAAAGCTGGAGGCAAATAAAGGGACTCCTACTGATTTGACTGTGTTGCCTTGGTGCCACGTCCTGGGTCATCACACTGCGATTCCTAAGAGCGGAGCCCGAGGAGAAAGGAGCATGGGTATCCTTGGAAAAGGGGGATCTTTCTGCTTACTGGCTTGTAAATGGGCAGAAAGACTCATCAGCATGCATTCAACCAGAAGGGGGCGAGGGGGGGGAGGCTACACAATGGTCTCTTTTCAGACCCACAACCCACCCCCTCCCTCCCAGTAATTTAGAGCTAGAATGGGTTAGTCTCCCTACACACACACACACACAAACACTAACCCCTGCGAGGTTCTTTCAATCATGCCAAAAGGCATCAACCCGTCGAAGCCGTTAACGGAGCAGTGTTGCCAAAATTTTCGGCAAGGCCGACAATAGCGGACACACATTCCCCTTCGCACCAGCTGAAGGCGGCTGAGGCGCACAAACAGGGCATTGGGAAAGCATGGAAGAAACAGGAAGAGGGGGAAACAAAAACAACACACAACGCAACGAAAAGTAATCCTGGGCACGTCGCTGAAGACAAAGCAGCGGAAATCCAGAGGGCCGCACGGAGAAGTCCTCTCCAGGACCAACCTTGGCTTTGGTGGCAGCCGACGCCAAAGCGGCAGCTGCGGCTGTGGCGACGTTCCCTTCGGAGAGTTCGGGCTCGACACGGCGCTTCCCGCCCCCACCGCCGTCCTTCTCTTTGCCACCATCGAAGTTCTCCTTGTCGGCCTCGTCGGCGTCCTTGTCGTCTGAACAAAAGGAACCCCCGGGTTAGATTCTGGTCAGCTCCTTTTCTTTCCTTCCCAGTCTGAGATTTGAGTTGTGGCTGAAGAAAAACCAGTCTCGTCCCGCCATGACCAGGGGATGGACTGCTATCTCTTTGCCCTGGTTCAGGCGAACCGGTAGCGAATTTTAATCCTTTTTAATGACCGGTTCGGTGAACCGGTAAATCCCACCCTGCCCCTTCCAGGAGTCCCCAGGTGGCCCGTTTTGGATGCCAGGTAAGTACAGGACCCTCGCAGACGCTTGGGGAGGGCAAGAAACAGACTGCCCTGAGGCTCCAAAAGGATGGAAATGGGCCCGTTTCCAGCTGCTGGAGCCCAGGGAAGCAGCTTTCACCCTCCCGGAGGTTAGAGGAAAGCCTCCGGAGCCCAGGGAGGGAGAAAAATTCCCCACCACCACCATGGTGCAGGAGGCCAACAAGGCCATGCCCACCATGGCCAGCCCACCCACCAGCCGGGCAGAGAAGCCATGGCTGAAATTTGTGAAGTTTACCCGAGTCTGACCAGCAAGAGAACTTGCTCTGCTAGAGCCTCTCTGGACAGGTAGTCCTCGACTTACCAACAGTTCATTTAGTGACCGTTTGAAGGTGTTGAAAAAAAGGGACTTAGGATCTGCCTGTCGTACTGACGATGGTTGCAGGCTCCCCTGTTCAATATTTGGATGCTTGGCAACTGGCTCGTAATTACAACAGTTTGGAATGTCCCCGGGTCATGGGACCCCCCCCCCCTTTTGCGACCTTCTGACTGAAACAATTCATAGGGGGGGAGCCAGATTCACTTAATGACCGTGTTTCAGAGTGAATTGTCCATTTGCCAACTGTAGCAGGAAAGATCATAAAATTTGGGAGGGGCAGAGAAATTCATTTTAATGACAGTTTGGCTCAGCAATAGAAATTTGTGGGCCCAATTGTGGTCGTTAAGTCGAGGACAGCCTACACCTCGCTTCCTTTCCATAAGCCCAGTTGAGGCCCAAATGTTCCATCGCTAAGCGAGACATCACTAAGTGAGTTTCCTCCCGAATTTTACAAACTTTCTTTCCAACGCCATCAAGTGAACCACGACCGTTGTTAAGTGGATCAAGCTTCTCCATCAACTTATGCTCGTTTAATGGTCGCAAAAGGGGATGATATGACCCCTGGGGACACGGCAACCATCGTAAATGTGAGCTGGTTGCCAACTTTGTCTAAATTTTTGATCACACGGCCACGGGGCATGCTAAAGTGGTCACTGGGCATGAAAAAAGTTCAGATTTTTAAGTGCAGTTGTAACTTCGGTCATTAAATGAGCCGTTGTAAGTGAAAGGCAGGTCATAAGTCCAGAGCAGGGCAAGTTACCCCCAAAAATCTTCCTGGGTTTGCCCATTTGTTCTTTCAGATCAAGACTGTACCGCCATAAACAAAAATATCCCCCCCCTCCTCTCTTTTAACGTTTCAGCCTGGACTCTGTTAGCCTTGAGGATTAATGACCCGCTGTAGATATATACCACGATGACGGGAGATGAAAAGCGCCGGTAAAGTGAAGCAGACAAGGTTTTCCAAAATCAAGATTTACTCTCTCCCGGCACAGAGAGAGAGAGAGAAAGAGGCTTGTGAAATGAACGGCAGGAAATTTACGGCCGCATTCTGTGTTGGGGGTAGAATGGAACTACGTCTGCTACAGGGTGTCACTGGAACAATAGAGAAGACCTGTGTGTGTTTGTGATACAGCAAAACATTCCTTGTCACCCTTGACCCTGGGTTTTCCCCACCCCCTGGGTATATCATAATTCATATTTTCCAATGGGAAACATCTAAAGCCAAGAGTCATCAATCGTGTTCTCCAATGAGAGATTTGCTTGGCAGAAACTTCAGTCACCTAGTTAAAGTATCTGAAAAACTATTTATGGAATGCACTTTCGGTTTCCAAGCTGCCACATTTCTTCCCCTTCCCTTTCTGTTGGCAACTCTAAAAAAACCATATAAATATTTTAGTTGACAACTCCCCCCCCCCATTCCCCCATTTCTACCTTGTTTTGAATCTTGAGACACATCACTATCTTGTTCTTTTTCGGTGATTCTCTCCTCGTCTCCTTCCGGTAACTTGTTGGGGTCAATTTCATTCTCTCCTTTGGTTTCAACCTAGGGACGGTGGAGAAGAAAGAGAAAGAAGGGATGATGAAATTCATATTTAAACAAGAGAGAGAGAGGAGAGAGAGAGGAGAGGGAGAGAGAGAGAGAGAGAGAGAGAGAGAGAGAGAGAGAGAGAGAGAGAGAGAGAGAGAGAGAGAGAGAGGGCGAGGGAGAGAGGGGGAGGGAGGGAGGGAGGGAGGGAGGGAGGCTTAAGAGAATCATGGACTACAAGTTGTCACGCGGCAGCTGAATTTCAGCGGAAAAAAGAAAAAGGACTTAAAGCTCCCATATCCCGATAGGACTACTCTAGGATAGTAACAGCTAACCTAACCCTAATCCTGGTACTCTCTGAGCTTGGTCGTTTTCTTGCAGACATTTCACTACCCAACTAGGTAACATTATCAGTTCATCCCCACTGCCTTATAGCCCTGATGATATTACCTAGTTGGGTTGTGAAATGTTTGCACGCAAATAACCACCAAGATCAGAGAGCAATCCTCCTGCTCTTCCTCCCCCACAACTCCTCCTCTCCACAAAGCCCCCTCCCCTCTAGCACTGATGATGTTCCATTATGAAAACCAACAAGCTCAGAGAGCCCCAAGGACCCCACAATCCTCCTCCCTCTCCCTTCCTTCCCTTTGCCCTCCTCCTTTTCCTTCCTCCCTTCTAGCACTGATATTTCCTAGCTGGGTCATGAGATGTGAGAAAACAACTGAAATCAGAGAGCACCGAGGCCCTCATAAACTTCCTCCTCATCCTCCCTTCTACCACTGATGATGTTCCCCAGTTGGGTTATGAAACGTCTGCCAGAAAACCACCCAGCTCAGAGAACCCCAAGGACCCCACAATCTCTGCAAACCCGGTTCCTTCCAACCCTTGATGACATTAGCTAGTTGGGTCATGAGACGTCATCAAGAATCAATCCTGAGCCTCAGCTCCAAACCAAACTCACTCAAGCTGGAAAGAGAAACGACAATGACAACAACCACAACCACCACAACAAAAAGGGGATTGGATTGTGTCAGACCTTAACTTTGTCTGCCTGGGCGTCGTCCATGTCGGTCTCCATCTTGTCCTCCTGAGCTCCATCTAGAAGACAAGAAGAAGATGGACCCTGAAGATCACACCCTGGATGGACGCCAATAAATCAAGGCGACAGAGCTTGGTCCTCGAGTTAACGACCCGAATGAACCAGCCAATTTACGCCATGGAGTGCAAAACGTTGGTGAAGGGAGTTGGCGCCACTTTCCGGCTTCTCTTTCCGCCCTCATTCCAAGTATGGAAGTCAGTGATAAGAACGGTCATTAAGTGAAGCTAGATTTCCCTGTCGCCTTTGCTCGTCAGAAGGTTGCAAAAGCGGATCATGTGAGCCCCTCTCCCCCCAGGATGGTCCTTAAGTGAATCTGGATTTCCCCACAGATTTCGCTCTTTGGGAAAGTGGCAACAGCGGATCGCGTGAACCTCAGGACGCTGCCAATGTTATAAATACGGAACCGGTTGGCAAGTATCTGAATTTGGATCACGTGGCCACGGGGATGCCGCAACGGTCGTTAAGTGTGAAAAAACGGTCCTTCTTTTTTCAGCACCGTTGTAACTTTGGTCACTAATGAACTGCTGTTAAGTCGAGCACAACCTTGAATGGTACGATAGAACACCTGGTGCTTTGGACATGCAAAGATATGACACCGGGAAAACAGAATCCTTCGTTAATGCAACTTACAACGATTGAGCCTGAAAGGCAAGGAGGAGTGAGAATTCTGTGCGGTATGATGGGATAGATGGTATAAGCGGATAGAACATAGGAATAAGGACTAACGTATACAAATAAACATAAGTATAAGTAATATCTATGACACAATACTGTTAACAATGTAAAGAGAGATGTGTAATTTGGAAAATAAATAAATAAAACAAACCCCTTTCCCCTCCTCCCTTTCTGTTGGCAACTCTTAAAAAGACCATAGAAATATTTTAGGAGTTGACACACTGCCATTGTTCAGTTAGTAGCCCGGTTTTTAAGTGAATCTGACCTGGCTTGGCTCGCAAAAGGGGAATCATGTGACCTTGGGACACAGCGGCGGTCGTAAGTACGAAACTGTGGCCGAGCACCTGAAATTTAACCCTGTGAACCTCTGAAATGCTTGTAAGTGTGAAAAATAGTTCTATTTTCATTGCCATCGTCACTTCAAACAGTCACTAAATGAGTGACTGAACTCGACTTACGACCTCCACTGAGTCCGCTGCTAAGCGAGACAGCCGTCCCCAAGTCCCTTGTTTTTCATTGCTGTTGTCACTTCAAAGGCTCACGAAACAAACCGCTGCTAAGTTCGAAAACTCCCATCAGGTTATATGGCAACACGACAGGGCAATAAGAGATATTTTAATAACATCTCTTATTTATATTTATAATCATTTTAAAGTCTGTCTGAAAGGACAGAATCCCAAAGATTCAAAAAAGAGGGAGGGAATTTTTTATTTTTTTTTAAAGAGAGATTTAAGCGGATGAAAGGCGTTTTATTCCCATTTTCTCAACTGCCATAAAATTATAACTGCCTCCGTATGAGGTTGTGAAATCAATTCAATTTTCTTTCTTTCCCTTCCTTCCTTTTTCTTCATCACTTCCCTCCCTTTTTTCTTTCCTTTTTCTTTTGTCTCCTTCCCTTTCTCCTTCCTTCTCTTTCCTTCCCTTCCTTTCTTCCACCCCTCCTTGCTTCCTCCCTCCCTGCTTCGTTTTCTCTTTCTTGCCACCTTTCCTTCCATTTTTCCTTCCTTCAGCTTCCTTCCCTGCTTTCCTTCCATCTTTCCTTTCTTCCTTTTTCTTTGTTTCCTTCCCTTCCCTTTCTTGTCTTTCCTTCCTTCGTTCTGCCCTTCCCTGCTTCCTCCCTCCCTTCCCTCCATGCTATCTTTCTCTTTCATTTCTTTCCTCCTCCTTTCCTTCCATCTTCCTTTCCTTCCTTCCTGTCTTCCTTCCCTCCCTGCTTCCTTCCATCTTTCTTCATTCCCTCCCTTGTCTTTCTCTTCCCTTTCTTTCTTCCCTTCCTTTCCTGTCTTCCTTCCCTCCCTGCTTCCTTCCTTCTTTCTTCATTCCCTCCCTTTCTTTTCTCTTTCCTTCCTCCTTCCTTTTTGTCTTCCTTCCCTCCCCTCCCCTTTCTTTCTTTCTTTCTTTCTTTCCTTTCCTTCCTTTCTTTCCCTTCCTTTTTCTGTTACTTCCCTCTGTTCTTCTTTTCATTCATTCCTTCTGCCCCTCCATTTCTCCCTTCCTTCCCTCCATTCTATCTTTCTTTCCTTTTTTCTCTTTCTTGCCTCCCTCCCTTCCTTCCTTCCCTTCCCTCCCGGTTTCCTTCTTCCCCTCCCCTTTTTCTTGCCTTCCTTCCTCTCTCCTTTTTCTCTCTCTCTCTCTTGATTCCTGCCTTCCCTCCCTCCCTCCACTCTCTTTTGTTTTTAAGTCTCCTTCAGACACAACAACTTAACTAGCATCTGGCCATCAACCCCCCCCCCCCGCCTAATCCCAAAAGAACACAATCTGGTTGTGGTCTCACGCAAAGCAGCTATCCCAGGGCCAGAAGGGAGTTTTCCAAAATAAGACAAATTGCAATAAAAAAAGACAGACTTACAGCCGTTTCTCCCACTTACGACCTTCACCTGCATTCCCCAACACTCACCCTTATGACCGTCGCGGTCTCCCGAAGCCATGCCATCCCACCCTCTTTGCCACCTTCTGAGAAACCACATGGGGGGGGCAGGGGGGGGAAGATGCCCCTTTCAGTTCCCAAACGGGCAGCTCAACCTATCGATGGCTCGATTCACTTAGCGACTGGGGTAAGAATGGTTGTCAAAATGGGTCAAAACAAATGATCTCACCCTTCATGACGTACTTTGAGGGCTCAAGGGCGGTTGCAAATTGAGGATAACCCCCCGAACAGTCCTCAACATATGGCATATAGGCAGTCCTTGACTTAAGAAGAGTTTCTTTAGCGACGGCCACTGATCCACAACAGTTGTTAAGCCGAGGACTGTAGGCAGAGTCTCTAGGGGGTAACCCCAGCATGGGGGCCCCAGTATGATACCCTTGAATTTCCATTTTGTCCGTTCGAGCGGATCAAGGCGCTGTCAAGTTCTGTCCTCATATAACGACCATAGCTGGCCATAAAAGGGAGTCCTCAAAGGTTAAAGTTTCCCTTTTGGTTTTTTAAAAATCGGTTATTGGTCTCAGAGGTGAAAAAAAAAAAGGGGGGGGGGAGGACAGTAAGTTGATGGACGGTGTGTAGTGGTTTAGGTGCTGGCTTCGAAACCAGAAGACGGGGAGTTGTAGTACAGGTTAAAGTGTGAGAGCAGGCTGGGGGATGGTGGAACGATGAACAGGAGACAGTGAATTCTAGTCTTTCCTCAGGAAGGAAGGGTGGGTGGGTGACTTTGAGCCAATCCCCAGGAGACTGGGAGTTCTAGTCGGAAAGAGTATTATGTATGCTTGGCAATTTGAGTTACTTATCAAATGATAAAGTTAGATCCCAAGAGAGAAGCAATGAAAACGGCTCTCCCTTGCCCAGAGAAATGAAGGATTTCCTTCCCTGCAGGGGTTCCAAACGCTCCCCGACCCTCCGCAGGGCCTTCTTTGAAAGGTCAGCCAAGGGGGCTGCTTAGTGGCTGAGCCCCCCCACCCCCGCACGCACCCCCTGCCGGGCGCCCATCTGCCTGGGCTCTTAGGCTAAGAGGTCTCCTGTGGGGGGAATGTCCTTAAAGCCGCCGTCTTCTGAGGTGCTGGTCAGATCAAGCAGATGGAGGGCACAGCGTTTAGGAGGAACAGGAGTCGGGAGGGTTTCCGGCTGGAGCAGAGGGTTGGGGTAGATGGCTTCTAGGATCCCCCCCGATCTCTACGGATTCTATAAGGGTCTCCCTGCTTTGAGGAGTTTGGACCGGAAGACCTTCAAGGCTGCCTTCCAACTGCACGACTCTGAAAGGGTCTCCGGTTTGAGCAGCGGGGTTGCACTAGATCAGGGGCCGCCAACCTTTTGGACCTCAGGGACCCCCAAACTCATCATGTTAAATCCCGGGGGCCACGATGTGAATTTGGACTGACGGTGGCTTGCTGACGTTGGTGGGAGGAAGGAGGAGAGGGAGAGAGAGAGAGAGACGACCTCCAAGGTCCCTTCCAACCCTGTGATTCTGTGATTCCGTCAGGGTCTCAGGTCATAATGGAAGGGACCTTGGAGGTCTTCTAGTCCAACCCCCTGCTCGAGCAGGGGACCCTTAGAGAGACATGGAATAACAGACTTGGAACTTGGAGGTCATCTAGTCCAGCTCTTGCTTGCATAGGAGACCCTTATAGAATCACCTGGGAAGTCATCTAGCCCAACCCCTTGCTCTGTTGGAAGGGAGCCTCGAAGGCCACCTAGCCTGATCCCCTCTCCTGCAGGAGACCTTTACAGGATCAAGGAAGCACAGAGCTGGAAGGGATCCCGGGGGGTCATCTAGTCCAACCCCCTCTCTGGCAGAAGACCCTATAACTGTCAGAATGGGAGAGGATCTCCTGCTCGAGCAGGGGGTTGGACTAGATGACCTCCAGGGTTCCCTTTCCAATTCTGTCACTCTGCCCCATCCAACGACCTTTCTTGACACCATTGTCCAGCGAATCCCTGTCATTGTGAAGTTAGCCACACGGTCGTTCCGTGAATTTGCCTCCCCTGTTGGCTTTTGCTGGCCGGAAGGTTGCAAAAGGGGATCAGATGAACCACAGATACGGCGACTGTCATAAAGACGAGTCAGGGGAGAAGGATCAGGTTGTAAGTGTGAGAAACGGCTGTACGTCCCCCCCCCCTTTTTTTTACCAGCGTCATCGTAATTGTGAATGACTCACCAAAACAAACAGTCGTAAGTCCAGGACTGATTTGGATTACAAAACAGGAACTGTAGACGGGGGAGAAATTGCATCGCCAGGTTTTGGCTTTTCGTTTACTGACACTGCCCGGGCGCTAAACGAACGGTTGTAAGTCAAGAACTGCCCCAATTGTAGTTGGGGAGAGAAACAGGGTGACAAGGGTTCTCGCATTTCATTTAGCAACTTGGAACCGTGCTTAACCGAACGGTCGTTAAGTCGAGGACTAACTGGATTTGAACCCCCCACGGATTGGAAAAGGGGAGAACTTCTGCTGGCAGCCTGCAGAGACGGCAGCAGAATCAGACAGTGGGGAGGAGCATGGGCCCGTCCAGGAGTCTGGGGAGGACTCGGATGAGAGTCCTGCGTCCGATACAGAGATGGGGCCAGGACCACCTGGGAGTGGGGTGCTGTCTCTGGAGCCTCCGGAGTCTCTCAGCAGCGAGGCAGAGGACCCAGGGGAGCCTGTTCCCAGTGCACGCTTGCACAGAGCTGCCACAAGGCAAGAGCAGCTGAGACAAAAGGGGCGACTCGGGTGTAAGGCTGGGAAGTGATTGCCCTTCCCTTAAGGGATAAAGGACAGGCAAAGGGACAGGAGTCTTTGCAGGAGGCAACGTTGTTCGCTCTGTTCAAATTAAACCTTGGAGCTCTGTGGGGACTTTGTACTCCGGTTGGTTTTTTACAGTTCATTTGGCATTTTAGTTGCTGGCAGCAATTCAAAGGAGAGAAAGGTGGGTGCTTATCTCGAGGGACTGTTTGGGACTCATTACGGGCTGGGAATGAACATAATTCCCAGCCATTGAAATAAAAAAGAGCTGTTGGGACTAAGCACGTGCTTAATTATGGTCTCAGGAAGTCTTGGTCAGAATATAGTGGGTCTCCCTGCATTTAACTGGAAGCCAAAATAGGGCATATGGGGATTCCTGGAAGGGGGCGAGCCAGCAATTTAACAACCAGTTCAGCCGATGAGGTGCGAACCGGTTGAATCCCACCACGGAACGTACCCATTTTCTCCGGCTCATCGGGGGCCGTTCCGGCAATGCAGCTACTCTCGAGCCCGTAAGTGGGGTCTACTTTCCCTGAAACTCGAGCAGCTTCTTGAACCTTCCTGATGTGGGCCTCCACCAGCTCCAGAGGGACTTCTTCTCGGACGCGGGAAAATTCCTCTGCAGGACCAAAAAACATTGGAAATTCAGAAGGGACCGTGGAGGTTTTCTAGCCCAACCCTGGAGATCCCTTGTAACCCCTTTGGGAGAAAATGGGTTATGCGCTTTTTGAAAAGCCCCTTCCAGGGATGGGAGCTCGGGGGAAGGCTTGTCTGTCAAAAGAGTTGGAAGACAACCACGCTGGGATTGTGCGAGGAATTGTCAGGGGAGGCATCTTGGACTGCTGGAACCCTGTTGTACGTGGGGCTACCCTTGGAGAGTGTTTGGAAGAAGGCGACTGGGGTATGTAGAAGGCAGCGGGGGCTGATTGAGTACGTATGTGGAGTCCTCGGTGGTCTCTGAGCTGGATGGTTTTCTTGTAGTTTTGTGACCCAACTAGGGAACATCGTCAGGGCTAGAAGGGAGGAGGAGGAGGAGGGGTCTTTGCAGATGTTTCACGACCCAACTAGGGAACATCATCAGAGCTAGAAGGGAGGGAGGTTGGCTCTCTTCTTTATATACAACCCCTTTTACCACGGATGTTACTTAAATTGGGTCATGAAACATCTCCAAAAAAACCAACAAACCCAGAAAGCACCCAGGACCCCACCTCCATCCTCTCCTTCTTCCTCCCCCTTTTCTTGTTCTTCACTTCCTTTTGGCACTGATGGCATTGCCTAGTTGGATTATCTGCAAGGAAACTACCCAGATCAGAGAGTACCCGGAACCCCATAATCCCACCCATCCATCCTTTTTTCTTTCCCCTTCTCCTCCTCCTCCATTCCTTTCTAGCCCTGACAACATTACCTACTTAGGTGGTGAAATATCTGCAAGGAAACCACCGAGGTCAGAGAGCACAGGGACCCAACAGTCCTCTCCCTCCCTCCCATCCTTCCTCCCCCTCCCCCATTCCTTTCTAGCCCTGATGACATTACCTAGTTGGATCACGAAATGACAGCAAGGAAACCACCCAGCTCAGAGCGCCCCAAGGAGACCCCCATAGTCCTCCTCTCTCTCCCTCTCATCCATCCATCCATTTTTTCTTCCCCCTCCTCCTCCTCCATTTCTTTCTAGCCTTGATGACGTTCTCTAGTTGGGTCAGAGACCACCCTCAACTCACCTCCCCCCCGAGCGACCAATACTCTTCTTCCTCTCAAGTTTCCCTACCTAGGGAACCCGGTTTAGCTTCTAAGCTAGGGGTCGTCAACCTTAAACACTCATAAGAGCCACAAAGGTCGTAATTGGAAGCCCCCCCCCTCAATTCTGGAGCCGACCAGAAGTCCGGTTCCCCCACCATACAGTCTCCTCCTAGCATGGCATCCTTTTTCCTCTGCCTGTTCTAAGAAAGCCTTATCAATTGGGAAGCTGACCAGCGACAGGGAGCCACAGCAGAGGGATAAAAGAGCCACATGCGGCTCCAGAGCCATGGATTGCCCACTCCTGATCTAAGCCAAGATCACCAATCCTGGTCCGTACAGCAGCGGGAATGAGGGGTGGGTGGGAAGAAGACCCATACCTAAAGCGGCTTTGGCAGCGGCCGAAGCCACCCGCGGATCCACCACCGAGGCCAGGAAGGCCACAGTGCTCATGACCGGATTGCCGGATTGGCTGAAGGGGACGGGCTGGTAGGCCAGGGGTCCAAGGGAGGCGTCCGAGTTCTCCAGGTAAGGGTCTTCTATGGGGAGTCTGAGGAAATGGAGGATGCACTCATCCTGGGTTCGACTCCCGACGTGCTCGGAGACTTTATTCCAGTCGTCCTTGTACATCTCCAATGCCTGGCGGAGAAGAGAATGATTTTTTTGGGGGGGTGGTGTTTCAGGAGCAACACACAAATTACACACATCACAATCCCGTTGGTGGGATTTACTTATGACCTCAAGGAGCCCGAAATTTCCGCCGCTAAGCAAGATGTCTGTTGGATTCCGGCAGTTACCCCATTTAAATCATGAATCTCGAGCCAAACTTCCAAAGGATTTATTGGGAGTTAACATGCCGGCACTGCCTGGGTGTAGCCAACTCTGAGGCACATCATTCATTGTCACCCTTGACCCTGGTTTTCCCCCACCCCACCCCCTGGGTGTATCGTAATTCATATCCTCCAATGGGACATCTTCATAGCCCAGAGTCATCAATCATGCTCTCCAGTTAGATATTTGTGCGGCAGAAACCTCGGTCACCTAGTTACTATCTCTGAAAAACTATTTATGGAATGCACTTTCGATTTCCAAGCTGCCACACTGCTCTTTCAAACCCCTTTCCACCCACTCCCTTTCTGTTGGCAATTCTAAAAAGACCACTGAAATAATTTTGAGTTGACACTCGGCCCCTCAAGTTTTAAAGTGAATTAAATTAGTCCCACGGTTGCTAAGCGAAGCGGTCTTCCCCCCACCCTTAAGTTCGCTGTTCGGGAGTCAGGATCAGAGATATTCAGACGGATCGAAATGGTAGTGAAAATTTTTGAAACCCACCACTGGTCGGGATCATGTGATTTTCCCACCTGTCCGGCCTGGGGGTCACGGTGACCCTTGTTCATGCGGGTCATTTGGCAAGCACCTGAATTTTGATTGGGCAACCATGGGGGCGTTGTGACAGTCATTAAGTGTGAAAAACGGGTTGTAAGTCATGGTTGCCGTGTAACTCTGGGACACAGTGACCGTCATAAATACGAGTTAGTGGCCAAGCGCCTGGATTTCGATCACGAGACCACGGAGAAGCAATGATGGTCGTATGTGTGGAAAAAGAAGGTCCCAAGTCACGTCTTTCAGGGGCATCGTAACTCAGAACGGGCGCTAAAGGAACCATCGTAAGTCAAGGACAACCTGAGCGGGTGCTTTATGGTGGTTCAAAGTCATTTAGATTCACTTGGACTTTGGTTACGGGACTAGAAATTGGGAGACGGGGAGTTGTAGTTCTGCCTTAGGGCCTCAAGCCAGCTGGGTGACTTTGGGCCAGACGCTCATGCTTAGCCCTAGAAAGGCGGCAATGGCAGACCTTTAAGAAAACTTCGGGGCTTCTCCATGCATGATGAAGAGGAGGAGGAGGGAGGGAGGGAGGGAGGGAGGAAGGTGCAGGAGCCAGTGATAGAGGGAGCGAGGGAGGAAAAGAGAGGAAGAAGAATAGATTGAGGAAGGGGGAATAGGAGGAGATGCAGGAGGAGGAAGAGATGAGGAAGGGGAAGCAAAGAGAAGAGGAGAAAAAAAGAGGAGGAGGAGGAAAAGAAGAAGAGTGGAGGAGGGTGGAGGAAAAGGAGAAGAGGAAGAAAAAAGGAGGTAAAGTAGAAAGAGAAGAGGAAGTGGAAGAAGAGATGGAGAAGAAGGAAGCGAGGAGGTGGAACAGGAAGAGGAAATACAGGAGGAGGAGGAGGAAGGGGAAGCAAAAAAGGGGGAGACGAAGAGGAAGAGAGGAAAAAGAGGAGGAGGAAGAGGAGAAGAGGAAGAAAAAAGGAAATGAAGGAGAAAAGGGGAAGCAAAGAGAAGAGGAAAAGGAGGAAGAGATGAAGAGAAAGAGGAAAAAGAGGAGAACGGAGGAGGGGCGGAGGAAAAGGAGAAGAAGAAAAAAGGAGGAAAGGGGGGAAGAGGAAGTGGGGAAAGAGATGGAGAAGGAGGAAGAAGGGAGTGAGGAGAGGAAGAAAAGGAGAACATAGAAAAGGAGGAGGTGGAGGAGGGAGAGATGGAGAAGGAAGGGAGGAGGGAGCAGCAACAGCAGCGTTTTTTGGAAGGAGCCAATGGGAAAGGCCTGCTCTGCTGTTGCTATGGCAACAGGAAGATTGTCTCCATGTGGTCCCCCAGTTAAGCCTTGACTGGAGGATGCTTCCCCCTTCCTTCCTTCCAACTTTCTTTGAATTCTGAACCTTCTTCTCCTTTCATCCGGAGGCCATCTCTTCTTTCCCTACCAGCCCTCCCTTCTTGCCTTCCATCCCTTTTTTTCTCATTCCTCCCCTCCCCTCCTTCTTTCCTTTCTTCTCGATTCCTCTTTCTCTTCCTTGTTTCGTCCATTGCTCCCCTTTTCTTTCCATCTTTCCTTGTTTTTCCTGTCTGCTCTCCCTTCTCCCTTTCCTTTTTCTTCTCCTTCCCCCACTTCCTTCTTTCTTCCATCGCTCTCTTTTCCTTCCTCTTTCCTCTTTTCTCCCTCCTTCCCCATTTTTTCGACTGCTCCTTTTTCCTTTCCTTCTTTTTCTTTCCTGCCCTCCCTTCTCCCTTTCCTTTCTTCTTTCGCTTCCTTCTCTTCTACCTTTCTTCTCCTTCCCCTTCCTTCTTTCTTCCATCCTTCCCTCCCTTCCCCTCTCTCTTTTCCTTCTTGCCCCCCTCGTCCCTTCCCTTTTCTTCCTTTCTCCTTCTTTCCCTTCTTTCCTATTTCTCCTCCCTTCCCTTCCTCCTCCCTCCCATTTTTCCTTCTTTCTGCCCTCCATCTTCTTTCCTTCTTCCCTCCCCTTCTTCCTATTTCTCCTCCCTTCCCTTCTTCCTGCCCTTTCCTCCCTTCCCCTCCCTTTTACTTCCTTTTTCCTCCCTCCCTCCCTCTTTTCCTCCTTCCCACCTCCTCTATTCCTTCTTCCTCCTTCCATTTTTGCCTATTTTTCCTCCCTTCTTTTCTTCCTCCCTTTTCCTCCCTCGTCATCCCTCTTTTCCTTCCTTCTTCCCCCCTCCCTCACATTTTTCCTCCCTTCCTTTCTTCTTCCTCCTTCCCTATTTCTGCCTTCTCTTCCTCCCCCTTTCCTCCCATCCTCCTCCCCTTTTTCTTCTTCCCTCTTTTCTTTCCTTCCTTCCCCCTCCCCATTCCTTCTTCCTCCCTCTTTCCTCCCCCCCCCTCTTCCCTTTTTTTCTTCCTCTCTCTTTTCTTTCCAAGCATCCTCCCACCTCCTCCTCTCCTTCCTCCCTGAGATCTGGCTTCAGCCAGAACAGTGAGGCGCGTCGTCATTGCTCAATTGGAGCTGCCTCTCATCCACAATGCAGCTCGCCTCCTTCCTTTCACCCCTTTCACCTGTCTGTTTGGCGCCTCCCCTCTACCGCTGCCCGCTAAATCTCCATCCAATTCGATGGGAGGAGGAGGATGAGATATTGGATTTATTGATCCGTTTGGGACGGCTAAGCAGAGGCAACCTACCTCCTTCCGTCAGACACGGAAGGTGGTTTTGTTCTAAGCTTCCTCCCTCTGTGTTACAAACCACAATTCGTGGTTAAGACTCTAAATTATAGTTTAACTGACCGAACTAGACCACGTTTGGTCCTTCCCAGCTGGTGTGGATACAATATGCAATGGAGAAAAGGAAAGTTACCCCAAAATCAAAGAGGCCACCTCACTCTCTGGAGTGCGACACAATGCACAACCACACCAGAGGGAACTAAGGGAGCTTGTCGAAAAGGATTGACTAACCACCATTCAGAGGATTCAGCCCACTGTTGAGCGTACTGACGGGAGACCTTGATGTATGACATCCAAATTTATCTTGCTACGTGAGAAATCTGTTCCATAAAGCCCCGCTTTATGGCGTTTCCTGCCATGGTTGTTAAGCGAATCCCAGCGGTTGGGAAGAGAGTCCCACTGTCATTAAGCGAAGCAGACTTCCAGCTTGTCAGAAAGGTGGCAAAAAAGGGGATGGTGGGGACACGGCGACCGTTGTAGATACGAGTCAGTGGCCCAGAGTCTGAATTTTGATCAGGGTGTGTGTGTGTGTTGTGACCGTCATAAATCCAAATTGGTGGCCCAGTGTCTGATTTTTTGATCATGTAACCCCAGAACGTTGAGACTGTTGTCAAATAGGAATATCTGAACGGTGATCATGCGACCGCGGGGATGTTATGACGGACCTCATGTTCGAAAAAAGGGTGCTAAATCACTTTTTTCAGGGACGAGGTGAACACAAACACCACACACACACAAAAATATTACCTCAAGCAGAAGCAGAGTCTCTTGTTCTGTCCATTCTCGGCCAGCGTTGGCGCTTTTACTCTGGAACGAAGAAATAAAATATATATATAATCTAATTTATATATCTAATCTAATCTCTCTCTCTCTCTCTCCATCATCTGTCCATCTATTTATCTAACCATCCTGTCTTATCATCTCTCTCTCTCTCTCCATTATCTGTGCATCTGTCTATCCATGTATCCTGTCTTTCTATCATCCATCCACCTATCAACTCTCTACATCATCTGTGCATCTATCCATCTGTCTATTATCCATCTATTCATTCTATCTATTCTATCTATCTACCTATCTATCATCTCTCCAACATCTGTGCATGTCTATCCATCTATCCTGTCTTGTCTATCATCCATCCATCGATCCAACCATCCATTCATCCACTCTATCTATCGTCTATCTCAGTGGTCCCCAACCTTTTTTGTACCAGGGACCAGTTTCACGCAGAAACACTTTTTCAAGGACCGGGGGTG
>NW_020716850.1:555341-573467 GCF_900518725.1 Notechis scutatus | reverse complement strand
GGGGAGGGGGAGGAGGAGGAGGAAGAGGAGGAGGAGAAGGAGTCATTGTGTCTTTGAGCTTGGTTGTGTTCTTTCAGACATTTCATGACCCAAACTAGGGAACATCATCAGTGCTAGAAGGGAGGGGGGTTTGTAGGGAGGGGGAGGATGAGGACTATGGGATTCTTGGTGCTCTGAGCTTGGTGGCTTCCGCGGAGACATTTCATGACCCAACTAGGTAACAGCATCAGTGCTAGAAGGGGGGTTGATATCTCTTTCTCTCTATACGGTCCCTTCTAACATTAACAAAATTACCTAGCTGGGTTATGAAACGTCTCCAAGAAAGCAACCAAGGACCCAACACACAGACTGCAGTTGTGAGCCCCAAGGGGCAGTTTTGAGAACTTCCTGTCTCATTTTTCCCAAATGGCTTCATTATCCCACAAGAAAACCGCGTGGGGATCTGGCAGTTTTGACCTCATTACCTGATGGCGTTTGACAATGTCTTTGAGCTTGTTAGCCACTTTCAGCTCGATGTCCGGAATGAGGTAGATGCTTGGTCTGCTCAGACAGTTATTCTGGAAAAAAAATAACAACAACAACAATAATAAAGGAATTAAAAAGTAGCCAGCAATGAACTTTTTTGATCCTAAGACGGCAGCAGAATCAGACAGTGGGGAGGAGCATGGGCCCGTCCAGGAGTCTGGGGAGGACTCGGATGAGAGTCCTGCGTCCGATACAGAGATGGGGCCAGGACCACCTGGGAGTGGGGTGCTGTCTCTGGAGCCTCCGGAGTCTCTCAGCAGCGAGGCAGAGGACCCAGGGGAGCCTGTTCCCAGTGCACGCTTGCACAGAGCTGCCACAAGGCAAGAGCAGCTGAGACAAAAGGGGCGACTCGGGTGTAAGGCTGGGAAGTGATTGCCCTTCCCTTAAGGGATAAAGGACAGGCAAAGGGACAGGAGTCTTTGCAGGAGGCAACGTTGTTCGCTCTGTTCAAATTAAACCTTGGAGCTCTGTGGGGACTTTGTACTCCGGTTGGTTTTTTACAGTTTGGCATTTTAGTTGTTGGCAGCAATTCAAAGGAGAGAAAGGTGAGTGCTTATTTCGAGGGACTGTTTGGGACTCATTACGGGCTGGGAATGAACATAATTCCCAGCCATTGAAATAAAGAGAATTGTTTGGACTAAGTGTGTGCTTAATTATGGTCTCAGGAAGCTTTGGTCAGAACAAGGATAGAAATTAAATACTGCATTCAAATAAATAAATAAACATACACATACACACAAATACAGATACACACAGACACCTGTGTATCTATATGTACATATGTATAGGATATATTTTTAATATATATCATTCACATATACATATACATTTATACACACAAACACACACATGTATATACATGTGTGTACAGCTAGCAACAGTGTGTATATACGTGTGTATATAGCTAGCAATAGCTATTAGACTTATATACTGCTTTATAGTGCTTTACAGCCTTCTCTAAGCACTTTACAGAGTCAGCCTCTTGCCCCCAACAATCTGGGTCCTCATTTTACCCACCTAGGAAGGGTGGAAGTCTGACACACACACACACATATATACACACACACATACACACACACATACATATATTATAATATATGTATGTATGTATAAAAAATACGGGATAAAAAATATAAATATTGCATTCAAATAATAACCCATTAGTCCTATCGTAAACAATATCATAAACAATACAAATTTAATACTTCAAGAAGATATTGATATTTATCTCTAGGAAAACTGCATTCTTTTAACCTGTTTCTAACTGCCCATGATGCTTGCCGTTTAATCAAATTATGTATATTTTAGATATATATTTATTTTTAGAGACTGACAAAGAATCAGCCTTTAGGGGGGGAAAAGGGAAGAGATTATTATTTTTTCCTTAAAAGTACTTCAGGGATGGTTGGTTGATGTCGAGTTGATGCAGCCGTGTATAATACATATGTATGATATATATGTTTTATTATATTTATTCTGAGAGGCCCAAATCCCTGAAGCACCTCAAAAGCCATTTCCGAGACCCCCACAATCCAAAATAACATTTTCAGCCTTGCCTGCACTAATGTTTTCTCAATGTTCATGAACATTTCCACGTTTCGGTCCATCCGCGAAGGGTTTTGCAAGTCGAATCGCCTCCTGTGAAGAAAATAAGGCAGAGAGAAGAAATGTGTGTGTGTTTTGTGTTTTCTTTTTATAGTTATTATCATGTACACCGAAGATAGCATTTAATTTTGTCATACGAGGTGCAATGAGGGGGGTATTTATCATCATTCAGGATGAGCAGAAATGCAATTCTCACGCCATCCTTGACTTGCAACCGCCAGCGGCCCACCCCGCTGCTAAGCAAGATGTCAATGAAGTGCGCCCTGCCCCATTTTACTTTTCCAGCCACATTTGTTGAAGGAATTGCTGCAGTCGTTAAATTAGGGAGCCAATTCTTAAGTGAATCTGGCTTTCCCCAGTTTGCTCGTCAGAAGGCCGCAAAAAGGGAATCGCATGACGCCCAACCATCACAAACTGGAATGGGTTGAAGTTGGATTCCATGATCACGGGGATGCTACAACAGGCGTAAGTGTGGAAAACAGTCATAAGTCGTATTTTGAAAATGGTCATAAGTCACATCTTTTGGTGCTGTTAACTCTGAACATTCACTAAACGAACTGTTGTAAGTCAAGGATTACCTGTGTTATCAGTCAGGAGGGCAATAAATGCACTTATTCTCAGCCGGTAGGCAGTCCCTGACTTACAACCAGCACTGGGAGCAGAATTTCCATCACTAAGCAAGGCAGCGGGCTCAGCGAGCCTCCCCCAAATTTGATAACCTTTGTCCGGCTGTTAAGCAATTGCAGCAGTTGTTAAAAGTGAATCACAAGGTTGTTAAAACGATCGGGCTCCGCCCCTCACGGAGGTTGCTCATCAGAAGGTCCCAAACACAAGACCCCCAGGATGGTGTAACTGGTGGTAAATACAAGCGCATTGCCAATTCAAGGACCCACGAGTACGGTTGTTAAAGTACAAGAAATGGTCGGGGAATTATTCTTTTTTAAATATAATAGTGGCCTACTCAGAAATTAATAAGAGGATAGAGCAGGGGGACCTTCAAACTTGATAGCTTTAAGACGTGTGGATTTCAACTCCCAGAATTCCTCCTCCAGTCATGTTACCTCAGGAATTCTGGGAGTTGAAGTCCACAAGCCTTAAACTTGCCAAGGTTGAAGACCCTTGGGCTACATAATGGAGATTTATAATTTAATTTAAATGTGTGAAATGCTATGAGAATTATATAATTTAAACACTGCAACTATGATTAATATATAATTGGTAGCAAAAGGAGTGAGGTTAAGAAGATAGAGATGGACCTTAAAAATAACATGCGGTAATATTGAATCATTAAGATTGATCATTTAATAATTATACATATGAATATCAAACTCAAAAAATTGTCAACTACATTGAGGAATAGAATAGAATAGAATAGAATAGAATAGAATAGAATAGAATAGAATAGAACAGAACAGAACAGAACAGAATTCTTTATTGGCTAAGTGTGAATGGACACCCAAGGAATTTGTCTTGGTGCAAATGCTCTCAGTGTCCATAAAAGAAAAGATACATTCATCAAGAGTCAAGAATCATCAGGTACAACACTTAATGATAGTCATAGGGTACAATAAGCAATCAAATCATACTAGGAAACAGTCAATATTAAATCCTAAGGATACAAGCGACCAGGTTACAGTTATACAGTCACAAGTGGGAGGGGATGGGTGATAAGGAGTGGTAAGAAGATTAATAGTAATAGTAATGCAGATGTCAACTCATAAAACATTCCTATGCCTGTTTTAGTAGTTGCCATAAAAAAGGGGGGGGGGAGAGGAAGGAAATCTGAAAGAGCAGTGCAGCAGTTTAGAAACTGAAAGTACATTCCAACTCTTATCTTTAAAATACTGTAACTAAACTACCAGAGCTTTTGCCCTCGAATATATTTAATTGGAGAATGTGAATGAGGACACCCAGCCCGTAATTGGAGATTATGATTGATGACACCCAGCTCGAGAACAGGCTCAATTAGAGAATCTGGTTTATGAGACCCCCAGGAGGGGGTGGGGAAACAGGGTCACAGGGGACTGTAAATTACGTAGGCCGGAGTTGGCTTCATACAGGGCAGTGCCAGTATGTCGCCTCTAATGCATCCTTTGAAGTTTTTTTAAGTTTGGCTCCAGAATCATGATTTAATTAGGGTGATTGCTGGAATCCTGACAGCAGACTTTGTAAATAGTTGGATAGTATTGAGGGAATTATTTGTTTAGCAGAGTGATGGCGTTCAGGGAAAAACTTTGCTTGTGTCTAGTTGTTCTGATGTGCAGTGCTCTATAGTGCCATTTGAGGGGAGGAGTTGAAACAGTTCATGTCCAAGATGTGAAGGGTCTGTAAATATTTTCACAGCCCTCTTTTTGACCTGTGCAGTATACAGGTCCTGGATTGATAGGCAGGTTGGTAGTAATAACTACTCTCTGAAGTCGGTGTCTGTCTTGTTGGGTTGCAGAACCAAACCAGACAGTGATAGAGGTGCAGATGACAAGACTCAATAATTCCTCTGTTGAACTGTATCAACAGTTCTATATAGAATATAGAGACTGACCAAAAAATATCGTACTGTAATATTGAATAATTAAGATTGATCATTTAATGATTATATGTATTAATACCAAACTTGAAAAATTGCCAACTATATTAAGGAAAAGGAATAGTGTTCTATTTGTATCAAAATGTAAGACGCTACGGAACCACACTGGTCACACATTGATTCTGGTTGTAACCAAAAAATACAACATTTATTGTATCAAAAAAAAAAAAAAAAAGCATGAGAAGCGGCCCGTACGGCTCTTTTTTTGAGAAGTCCGGTCACTAAAAGGAGCGGCCGTTAAGTCGAGGACAACTTGCGGGGATCGGAAACTCACCACCCTTGCTCATTCTTGTACTTGTAAGCGGCCCCAAGGATGTAACACAAGGTCCCTCCGGCTTTGAAATCCAGGAAACACTTGGCCTGAAAGACAAAACCAGTTGCGGGTTGTGGTTTTTCCCCCCCTCCCTTCCTGACAAACCTGAAACACGCAACTGGTCACACAAATCGCACAACAAATGATTGGCCAACGGTTGGCAAGTTCGCCACACAGATTGGCCATCGAGAGAACCGGATTGGACAAGGAGAAAAGATGCGGGCCATGAAGCTAGGAGGCAGTGAGTTCTAGTCCCGCCTTAGGCACAAAAGCCACCTGGCTGACTCTGGGCCAATCACTAGGAGGCTGGGAGTTCTAGTCCCACCTTAGGCATGAAGCCAAGGGCCAACTGTTGGCATCCCGTGTTCTACCCACAAAGACTTCCACTGAAGACCCACAACAGGGGTCCCTACCCTCAATACTAACCGGAAACTTGGTGAAGGCGGGATTGGCCACATGTTTTCCAAAGGCATCTTCCTGGAACTGCAGCAATTGGGACACCAGCCCAGCCAGGGTTTTATTGGTCGGTGCGTCGGCCTGGACATACTGTGAAAGGAAGACACAACACAATTGTGGGTGTTACTTTTCCGTCTGGATGCAGAACCACAACATTGGCCGTAACCCTGAGCGCAGCATGGGTCATCTTGGTTTGTTTGAATCCTGATTCTCCCAATGAGGAGAAGCTGTTGCAGATGGAAGTCAGGGAGCGAGGGGGGGGGGGGCTGTCCCCTGAGTTACAACCACACGTTTAGTGACCAAAGTTAGATAGAGCAGCCCCAGAAAAAACAGCCAATTTCTTAAGAGCAAGGAAAATGTATGTGGCTAAGCCAGACAGTGAAGGGAGGGTTGCCCCGTTTTATGACCTCTCTTCCTGCAGTTCTTAAGTGTTCTGACCTAGGCTTCCCAAGATCATAAAGCCGACTCCTCGTCCTGATAAAACATCTATTATTTAGGTTATAAATTGAATTCCTCTCCAGTAAAGTCTCGGCCAACTGTCTTTCGAGAGATTTCACAACTACAGACCTTTATCAGGCTTGGAGAGTTGCCAGGCTGATAGCTTCCAAATGCCACGCTGTAGCAGCAATGACTTGGCAAGAAGTCAGGAACAGATCTTCACCCGAATGAACTGAACTAATTGTCCCCTGCAAACCCCACTCGCCTTTTGCTTCTCTTTATTCCCTCTGGGAGGGGCCATTCATCATCCACCTGTGGCTTTACTCCTGAGTTGACCCTTGTTCCTTAACTGTTCCCTTCTCCTGGCAGCTCTGCGCATGTGCACACTGGGAACAGGCTCCAGCAGTTCTTTCCCACTTATCTCTGACTCTGAAGGCAGCCGAAGGCAGCTGATAACTGTCAGACAGCTCTGACTCATATCTGCCCCAGACTCCAGAACTGGCCCATGTTCCTCCTCAACCTTCTCACTGTCTGAGTCTGCCGCCAGCTCCGTTGGCAGGCCACAAACATAAAGTGAATCGCCCCAGTTGTCAAGTCAGACCGTCGTTAAAATGAATTTGGCTTCCCCATGGACTTTGCTCATCATACGCTTGCCAAAGGGGATCACCTGACCCCGAGACACTGAAACCCTTGTAAATCCGAGCCGGTTGCCAAGAATCTCAATTTTGATCACTTGACCGTATGGGGATGCTGCAAGGGTTGTTACGTGTGAAAAATGGTCATAAGAGACTTTTTTTTCAATGCTGTTGTAAGTTTGAATGATCTGTTGTTAAGTCAAGGACTACTTTCTTAAGCTCCACCAACAGGGGACCTGATCAGCAAATGTAGGATTGTCAGGAATTAGTCTCCTGCTTGAGCAGGGGTTGGACTACATGACCACCAAGACCCCTTCCAACTCTGTAATGCTGTAAGGATCTCCTGCTCGAGCAGGGGTTGGATTAGAAGACCTCCAAGGTCCCTTTCAATTGTGTATTTCTGTAAGGATCTCCTGCTCGAGCAGGGGTTGGACTAGATCAGGGGTCCCCAACCACCGGTCCGCGGACCGGTACCGGTCCGCGGAACAAGTCCTACCGGGCCGCTGGTTTGCTGGGCGCCGCCATCTTTTTTTGATGAAAAAGTGCTTCCGGTGAGCTTTTCCGGGTAGAAAGCTCACTGGAAGCACTTTTTCATCAAGAAAAGATGGCGGCGCCCAGCTAATGCCGGTACCGGGCCGCGGCATAAGAAAGGTTGGGGATCACTGGACTAGATGACTTCCAAGGCCCCTTCCAACTCTGTCATTCTATGATTCTGAAAGGGTTTCCTGTTTGAAGCAGGGGCTTGGACCAAAAGACCTCCCAGATGACTTTCAATTCTGTATTTTTCTCTAAGGGGTCGGTCCACCGGGGGGGGGGGGGGGGTGGACTAGATGACCTCCAAGGCCCTTCCAACTATGTAATTCTCTAAGGGTCTCTGGCCTAAGCAGAGGGTTTGACTAGATCAGTGGTCGCCAACTCGTGGGGCAGGGATCACTGGTGGTCCGCAAGAAAATTTTGGTGGTCTGCAGAGAAATATCCCCCCAAAGCACTCCCCCCAAAGCAATTAATCCAGTCTGCATGGGAACACAAGGCTGTGCCGCCCACATGGCCCGCCCACCCACTACCCCCTACCCTTTGGCCAAACACAAACATTACCTTGAGTAGAGCCACAGGAGCTGGAACTGGAAGGTAAGACCAACGGCGGGGGAGGGAAATCCGCCCTGGGGTGGTTTGCTGACGTTGGTGGGAAAGTCGGTCCCATATTCCAGAGCTGCAGGAGTCACAAGAGTGAGCAGCTCCTCCAGTCCATGGCAGGCTGGTACATCCGGGTAGAGGAGCAGCTGCTCTGGGGTGACCAAAGGGCCAGTCCTGTGACTCCTGCAGCTCTGGAATATGGGACTGACTTTCCCACCAGCATTAGCAAGCCACTGTCAGTCAAAATTCATATTAATGGTCCACGGGATTTTAAATTATGAGTTTGGTGGTCCCTGAGATCCAAAACGTTGGTGACCCCTGGACTAGATGATTTCCAAGGTCCCTTCCAACCCTTCTTCTTCTATTCTGTATCATCCCACGGCCAGTTTTGCTATACACAACCTAAGATTTTATCGGCTTTTCTAATTGTTGTACTCTGCTCTGGCGGCTTCCAAACTAATTGGCGGCCTCTTAAAAACAAACAAACGGAAGGGCGATCAAATCCAGCCCTGCAGGCCATTGTGGGTGGCCCAGGTTCATTCATATACACAACAGCACAAGCACACAACAAATGAAACTCTACCAGGCTGGCAGACAAGAGGGGAGATTGGTCAGGGTATCGAGTCACAGAGCTGGGGAGGGACAGCTGCACTTCCAGCTGCTAAACCTCCCCATAGGCTGTTGTGTTTGGTGTCAACACCTGCCAGTCCTCTGCCAGGAGACCAGCAAGGAGGTGTGATTGTGACAATACAGGCTTTTGTAAAAGAATGAGGGAAGAGAAAGGGAACTCAGATTTGCAGATGACCCGAAATACTCTCAAAAAGACTTTAGTAAGTCATTCGACAGAGTAGAACACAACACATACGTCTCAGTAAGTGGACAAATGTGGGATAGACAGCTCCCCCACCAGATGGGAGTGGGGTGAACTGGCTGACAAACCATACTCAACGAGTAGTCCTTAACAGTATGATCTCCAGGGAGGGATACCACGAGGTTACAGTCTTAGGCCCAGGACTCTTGAATAGTTTCATAAATGCCTTAGATGATGTCAACTCATAAAACATTTCTATGCTGGTTTTAGAGTTGCCATGAACAGAAGGGGGGAGGGGAGAAATCTGAAAGAGCAGTGCATCTGTTTGGAACCAAAAGTGCGTTCTATTCTTATCTTGCAAAGATTATAACTAAAGGACCAGAATTTCTGCCCTGCAAATCTCTAATTGGAGAACATGATTGATGACTCTCTGCTATGAAAGTCTTTCCTTGGAGAATATGAACCCAGAGGGGGTGGGTGGGAAACCAGGATCAAGGGTGACAGTGAATTACATGTCTCAGAATCCTTTTGAAGCTTGGCTCCAGGCTGATGATTTAATTAGGTCAACTGCTGGAATCCTGACAAGATGAGGGAATAGAAGGGGAATTCCTGCAGTTTGAAAATGACACTAAACTGGCAGGAATAGCCAACACCCCAGAAGACAAGCTCAGAATCCAAAAAGATCTGGATGGAAGGGAACTACAGGCCCAATCCAGCAAAATGAAATGTAATGTGGGTTTCATCCCATTGAGTTTCATACAAAGAAACAAGTTATAACTAGCAGCCAGCCCGGGTTTGTTATAAAGCGATCACGCCAAAGGAATCTTATTTCATTATTTGACCAAGTGACCAAATTAATAGACCAGCAAAATCCCGTGGACATAGTATATTTAGACTCCAGTAAGGCATTCAATAGAGTAGATCACAACCTACTTCTTGCTAAGCTAGAAAAATGTAGGATAGATAGCATCACCATCAGATGGATGTCCATCAACTGGCTGACAAACCGTACTCAAGGAATAGTATTTAACGATACTAAATGGAGGGAAGTAAGCAGTAGGGTACCACAAGACTCTATCTTAGACCCAGTGCTGTTCAATATTTTTGTAAATGACTTGTATGAGAGGAAATAGAAAAGAAACTCATCAAATTTGCAAATGACACTAAACTGTCAGGAATAGCCAACAACACCCCAGAAGATAAGCTCAGGATCCAAAAAGATCTGGATGGACTCGAACCCTGGGCCCTATCCAGTGGTGGGCTGGTACCGGTTCTCCCCAGTTCAAGCAAACTGATAGCTAATTTTATGGCTGGTTCGGTGACCCAGTAAATCTCACCCCTGGCTGGCCCTGCCCCTCCCCAGGAGTCCCCACGCGGTCTGTTTTGGATGCCAGATAAGCACAGGGCTCACGCGGAGGCTCAGGGAGGGAAAACAATGGGCCTCCTGGAGGCTCTGGAAGGCCGTAAAGGGGCCCATTTCCGGCTTCCAGAGGGCCTCCAGAGCCCAGGGAGGCCATTTTCACCCCCTCGGAGGCTCAAAGAAAGCTTCGAGCCCGGGGAGGGTAAAAATGTCCCTCCTCCGCTGTGGTGCAAGAGACAGCCACGCCCACTCAGCAACCAGGCAAGAGAACCAATTGTTAAAATTTTTGAAGCCCACCCCTGCTCCTATCCAACAATATGGGCCAGCCAGGGATGAGATTTACTGGGTCACCGAGCCAGCCATAAACATAGAAATTTAACATAGAAAAGCAAGGTGGGAAAAACCAAAGGTACAAGTGCAGAGTGGGAGAAATCCAGCTTGAAAACAGTAACTGTGAGAGGGACATTGGAGTCCTAACAAATGATCACTTAAATATGAGCTAGCCATGTGCAGCAACAGCCGAAAAAGCTAATACGATCCTTGCTTGTCGAAACAGAGGCATAGAATTAAAATCATGTGAAGGATTAGTACATTAAGTGGAGTTCTTGCCACAGTTGTTGAGCAAATCGTTGCTGTTGTGAAGTGAGTCACATGGTTAAGTGAATCCAGCTTCCCCAATGACTATGCTCATCGGAAGGTTGCCAAAAGGGAATTGCGTGACACCCCCCCCCCCCCGCCCAGGACTCTCATAAATAAGAGTCAGGTGCCAAGCGTCTGAATTTTGATCATGTCACATGGGGATGCTATTATGGCTGCAAATGTGAAAACTGGTCATGTCTCTTTTTTTTCTGGTGCCGTTGTAACTTGGAACCGTAGCTAAACAAACGGTTGTAAGTCAGTGACTTCCCTTCTGTGAGGGATAAGGGGCAGTGAAAAGTTTGATAGATAAATTACTCTTATTGTTGTTAATAAATAATCATAAATAAATCAAGGAAGGAAGAAAGGAAGGAAGGAAGGGAGAGAGGGAGGGAGGGAGAGAAAAAGAAGGAAAAAGGAGAATTAGGAGGAGAGGAAGAAAAAGAGGAAGGAAAGAATGAAAAGGAAAGGAGGAGGAAAGAAAGGAGATGGAGGAATAGGAGGAAGGCAGGAAAGAAGACAAAAAGAGGGGGGAAGGAACAAGAGAAGGAAAAGGAGGGAGGAAGAAAAGGAGAAGGAAGGAGTAAATAAAACTGGCAAACTTTTGAGAAAAAAACTTGAATTCTGATTGCAAAGATGAGCACAGCTGCCTCAGTTCCCTGCTGAGCATGTATGCAACCACTCTATCACGCGTGCGCAACTTCATGCCTGTTCATGCACAAAAGAAACCAACAGGTTTGACCTGCCTTACAACTTCTGTGGCTCATCTGATATCACGGGTTTCAAAAAAAAAGGTAGAGAGGCTGCGTAACTTAATGACTACACATGGGAAAAACCATTCGGAAAAATTCGACCCAAAGGAGGAGTTGTTACAACAAGCTCACAGCATTGGGTGCAACATAGCTACCCATAGCTGAAGGGTTCAAAGAGTCTATGATCCACGTCACAGCGATCAGTGTAACCAACCTTATCCAGGCATGGATAGAAGAGTGTTTTTAAGCTTGGAGTTGAAATGCGGGGGTCTTTGGTGCTCTCTTGAGTTGGATGGTTTCCATGCAGACATTTCATGACCCAACTAGGGACCAGCATCAGTGCTAGAAGGGAATGGGGAGGGGGGGAGAGGAGGAGGAGGACTCTCCAAGCTTAGTGGTTCCCTTGCAGACATCTTGTTACCAAACTAGGTAACGTCATCAGGGCTAATGTTGGGTTCATTCATATTTCAGTAAGTAAATTCTGTATTCATATTTCAGTACATTCTGTAAGAAAATCACAAAGGCCAGAGAGCATTGAGAACCTTTCAGTCCTCCTCCTCCTTTTCTTCTTCCTCCTCCGCCTCCCTTCTAGCACTGATGTTTCCTAATTGGGTCATGAAACATCCGCAAGAAAACCACCAAACTAAGAGAGCACCAAGGACCACAGTCCTTTTCTTCTTCCTCCCCCTCCTCCTCTCTACTTTCTCACCCCCCACCTTCCTCATCTCTACAACCCTCCCCTTCTGGTACCGATGACATTCCCTAGTTGGGTGACAACACTTCTGCAAAAAAAACACCCAGCTCAGAGAGCCCCAAGGACCCCATAGTTCTCCTCTTTCTCTTCCTCCCACCTCTCTCCCTTCTAGCACTAATGCTGTTCCCTAATTGGGTCATGAAATATCTGCAACAAAACCACTCAGCTCTGAGAGCACCAAGGACTCTACAGAAAGAGAAATTCAGATAAGCAGGGATTAACCCCAAACAATCAAGTGGACAACAATAAACAAAGGAAAATACCTACATTCCCACCAGCAGTTCCAGGGCAAGCAATGTATATAAACAGAGACCAAATCCTTCCAGCACTGATAATGTTCCCTAGTTGCGTCTACAAGCAAACCACCAAGCTCCAAGAGCACCAAGGATAAAAAAAGAAAAATCCAGATAAGCATGGATTTGCACCAGTCAAACCATCAAGCAGAAAACCATCAAGGAGGAAACCAGGCTCCCTCTAACACTGCCAAGACAAGCAACTGTATACTAAACCCCCCAATATTCCATTTAGTGACTACTCAAAGTTACAATGGCATAGAAAAGTGTGACTTATGACCCTTTTCTATGGTGACGACTTTTGCAGGATCAAAATTTGGATGTATGGCAACTGGTTCATATTTACGACGGTTAAAGTGTCACATGATCCCCTTTGGCGACCTCGCAATATGCAAAGTCAATGGGGGAATTCAGATTCCCTTAACCGCCAACGACTGCACAGATTCATTTAGCATCCATGGCAAGAAAGGTCGTAAATCGGGGCAAAATTCCCTGAGCAAAGGTCTTGCTTAGTGACAGAAATTTCCATGCAGGAAAGCTCACAACTGGTTGCACAAATGACATCTTCCCAGTCCAAGTGGAGCATCCCTAGGTCCAACTGGCCCCATAATCCACAGCCACCCCTCTCTCCCACACCCCAGAGGGCTGGAGGGTAAAGACCTTAAGACATTATTGCTTTTTTTGCGGGGGGGGGACAATGACCCTATCTAGAATTAAATACGAGGGGGAGGCCTGTCCCCAAGTCCAGCTAGACCCATAATCCACAGCACCCCTCCCCCATCCCTCAGGGCAGGAGGGTAAAGACATTATGACTGGGGGGGAGAAGGATGACCCCACATCTAGGGTTAAATATTGGGGGAAAGAGGCATGACCCTAGGTCCAGCTGGATCCATAATCCACAGCCACCTCACTCTCCCAGACCCAAAAGGGCAGGAAGGCAAAGACATTATGACTTTTGGGGAGGTGGGGGGGGGGAAGAATTACCCCCTCCCCATTTAGGGTTAAGAAAACGGGGAGGGGAAAAAAATCAACCCCAGGTCTAGCTGGCCCCATCATCCACAACCTCCTACCCTCCTCACACCGTGGATAATGGGACCACCCACTCTGACAAAAAGGACCCTAACTCTAAGAAAGCGCTGTGGGGAGGGGGGGAGGGTCCAGGAGGAGGAGGGTAAAGGGGAGGGGTCGAGGGGAGGAAGGGTCAGGGGTCAAGGGTCAGAGATCTCCCGTTCTTTTGTGTTTTTTTTCCCCCTCTCAGGAATGAGAGGCCTCATTCTTTTCTTTGTTTTTGTTTTTCCCTCAAGAATGAGAAGCCTCCTTTTCTTTTCTCTTTTTCTTTCTATTTTTTCCTCAGGAATGAAAGGCCTCCTAATCTTTTTTCTTCTTTTTCCTTTCAATTTTTCCCTCAGGAATGAGAAGCCGCATCTTTTTTCCCCCCCTCAGAATGACTGGCCTCTTATTCATTTTTTCTCCCCCCCCCCCCCCTCCCCAATAAATCAGAGGCCTCCTATTGTTTTTTTTCCTTTCATTTTTCTTTCTATTTTTCCCTCAGGAATGACAGGTCTCATATTTTTTATCTTTCTTTTTTCCCCCTCAGAAATCAGAGGCCCGTATTCTTTCTTTTTTCCCTCAGAAATGAGAGACCTCCTTTCTTTTTCTTTCTTCCCCCCCCCACCCCGCCCCCTCACCTTCTTGTAATGCTTAGCCAGCCAAGCCCGGGCGGCTTCCAATTGCGAAGCCGTATCGGCGCTTTCCCAAAATTTCCCGGCGGGGCCTCCGTCTTTCCGGCGGGAAAGCGACAAAGGGCCGGCGGAGGAAAACGACGACGACGACGACGAAGAAGAAGCCGAACCGGGCCCGCTGCCTCCGACGACGGTTCCAGGCCCCGACACGGGACTCGAGGCCGCCGTTACGGAGGCCGAGGCCGCCGCCATTGTCCTGCCGGGCCTACCGCGCCGTCGCCGCCGCCGCCGCCGGGGCCCCGCGCCGCCCACTTTCCTCGCTCCGCGCATGCGCGGCCGAGGAGGCGCCGCGGCGGCTACTGAGGCAGTTCGCTCGCCGTCGCTCGCTCGCTCTTTCTCGCTCTCGCTCTTTCCGCGCACGCGCCGCCTCAACGCCGAGCTCTCGACGGCTCCTCGGCCGGGGTTGCCTCAGGCCGAGGGGGGAGGACCAGGCAGAGCGCATGCGCCGACGGCCCATAGACACGCCCTCTCGCCTCCAAAGCGCCTGCGCCGTCCTCGCCGCCGGGAAGTTGTGCGCAGCCGTGCATTCCCCCTTCTCTCCCCGCCCCCACTCCGGGAGATTTGGATGGACATCCGGCCCGGCCGAATGGCCAGAGGCCTTTTTTTTTTTTTTTTTTTTTTTTTTTTGCGCAAGCGCGGGTGAGTGGAATGGACTGCGCCTGCGTGAGACGGGGAGACTAAGAGGCAGCCCGAGACCTCTGAAAGAGGGTCGGGGATGGAGAGGGGAGGGGCGACCATGGGAGCTCAGCTCCCTGGCCCCGCCCACTTAGACCCAGTCTCGCCACGTGGAGGACGCAAGCCTGGACTTCCACTCCCATAATCCACTGCTATGGTGGGCGAGGGGGACCAATACTGTAATCCAGACACTCTGGAGAGGCAGGTAGACCCTCGTAACCTGGATGATTCCTGTCTGCACGTGTGAAAGGGCTTGACACGTGTAGCATGAGAGTTGCCTTGCTCTGTGCAACCTGGTCAAGTAGCCAGAGAGAGATTTCCAGGTTTTTTGACGTGGCCGGTTTTCAAATTAACAGGTAGTCCTCGATTTGCAACCATAATTGAACCCAAAGTTGTCGCTAAGCGAGACACTGGGGGTACTTTCCTACATTTGACTGCCTTTCTTGTCAGTCATTAAGCAAATTGCTATGGTAATGAAAGGGGTTAAGGGAATCGGGCTTCTCCCTTGGCTTTGCTCATTGGAAGGTTGCAAAAGGGGATTGCATGACCCCCCTGATTGTCATAACTACGAGACAGTTGTGGAGTGTTTGAATTTGGATCCCATAAGCCTGAACTTGCATTAAGTCTAAGTCTAGGATGTTGCTGTGGTCGTTAAGTGTAAAAACGGCCAGGAGTCCCTCTTCATTGCTAATTGGACATCAGACGGTCACTAAACGAACTGTTGTAAGTCAAGGACTACCTGTATGGAGCCCTTCTATGAGGGACATGGGGCATTATGATGGTTACTGTTAAATACAGGTAGTCCTCGGCTTACGACCCCAATTGAAGCCACCTTTTTCATGGCGAAGTGAAACATTTGCTCAGTGAACTTATTTCCGTGTTTTGGTGCCATTGTAATTGCAAACCATCACTAAATGAACTGGTGTTAAGTCGAGGACTATCTCTTTTTTTTTTATAAAAAGGTTTTTTTATTGATTTTAACAACAAACAAAAACACAAACAACATAAGACATGACATAAAAACATCATTATTCTTCATATATTTACAGACAGTGCATCGGTTGGTTTATCACTCCTTTTTGTGCATCTATTTCATAACCATCATAGTAGTTATATTACATAGTAACTCATATTATCAATCAACAATTGTATATCCTAATATTGTTATTAAACAATCATTTAACTGATTTTAGTAATTCATACTTAAACGAGATGACTATAATTTATTTAGCTTATCTTATTACGAATCATAAAATCATACCAAGTCTATCGTAGTGAAATATTCTAAAAATGTTATCAAAGCCAAGAAAAGAAAAAAGAAAAAAAAGAAATATATATATTCATTATTTCCTAAGTTTCTAAGTATTCTATTATTATATTGCATTATCTAACCATTGGTAAAAAAGATCCCAAATTTCATAAAATTGTTTATCTTCTTGCTCTCTAATTTCAAATGTCAATCTACTCATTTCAGCACAGTTCAATATTTTCTTAATGATTTCTTCCTCTAATGGTATTTTCTCACTTTTCCAATTTTTAGCAAATACAATCCTAGCCGCTGTTAATACATTTACAATCAGGTACTTTAAATTTTTATTAAATGTATCAGGTAAGATTCCCAATAAAAAAATCTCTGGTTTCAAATCTATATGTTCCTTTGTCATTTTTTCCAACCACATGCGAATTTTAGTCCAATATTTTTTTGCGTCCTCACAAGTCCACCACATGTGGTAATATGAGCCAGGAGTCTGATGACATTTCCAGCATTTTTCAGATTTGTTCTTGAACATTCTTGCTATTCTTGTCGGGGGGAAATGCCACCTGTAAAACATCTTATACAAGTTTTCTTTATATGCTACTGACATTGTCATTTTATAATTTTGAGACCATAATTTTTGCCATTTCTCCAAATCAATCCCATATCCAAAGTTTTTCCCCCAAGCAATCATTGTTTCTTTGACTTGTTCTTCCTCTAGTTTAATTTCCAACAAATGACTATATAGTTTTTTAATCACCTTTTCATCAGAACCTGTCAAAATCCTATCTAAGTCAGTCAATTTATCATAAAATCCTTCTGTTTTAGAATCTTTAAGATACCTTGAGTGTATTTGCGCATATGAAAACCAACTCATCTTTATATCTTGTTCTTCTAACTTTTGCATCGTTTTAAGTTCACCCTTTTCATCCAATATTTCCCCATATCTAACTGTTTGTTCCTTCTTATAAACTATAGGATAGGAAAAAGCTTCGATAGTTGATAACCAAACTGGTATTTTCAAATAACATTGTTTCTTAATTTTCTCCCAATTCAACCATAACGATTCCCGTATATAGTGCCTTCTAAAATAGCCCTGCGATTTAGTTCCTTTATACCACAAAAAAGCGTGCCAACCCAACAATAAGTCATGTCCTTCCAATGTCAATAATCTAGTCTTTCTTAATATTATCCATTCTTTAGCCCACATTAAGTTTGCAGCTTGATAATACAACTCCCAGTTAGGAAGGCCAAATCCTCCTCTAATTCTAGCATCCTGTAAAAGTTTTAATTTTATTCTCGCTTTCTTACCTTGCCATATGTATTTCAACACAATTTTATTTAATTCTTCAAAATAGTCCTTACTTAGCTTGATTGGTATTGTTTGAAACAAATATAAAATTCTAGGTAGAATATTCATTTTAATTGTTGAAATTCTACCTATCAAAGACAATTGTAGATTTTCCCACTTTTTCAAGTCGGATGCTATCTGCTGTTTAAGTTTGATATAGTTATTCTCTTTCAATGTAATACATCTTGAAGTCAAAATTATCCCCAAGTATTTAACTTTATTCGTAACTTGAATTTTCAATAGGTCTGCCAACTCTTCTCTTTGTCTCAATAACATGTTTTTTGTCAAAATCTTTGTTTTCTCTTTATTTTCAAGCCAGCCATCTCACCATATGTCTCTATCTTTTCCAGTAATTTTAAAGCTGTCTCTAAAGGGTCTTCCAAAATAAAGACCAAGTCGTCTGCAAAGGCTTGCAACTTAAATTCCTCCTTTTTAACTTTCATTCCTTTTATGCTTGTGTCCTCTCTAATATTTCTGTTTAGCACTTCCAAAGTCAATACAAATAGCAGAGGGGATAATGGACATCCTTGTCTTGTGCCTTTTTTAATATTAATAGAATCTGTAAATTCTCCGTCTATCATCACTTTGGCTGTCTGCTTATAATATATAGTTTCTATTGCTTGAATAAATTTTCTAGCAAAACCCATCTGTTCCAGTAATAATAACATAAATTTCCAATTCACGTTATCAAATGCTTTTTGGGCATCTAAGAATATCAAAGCCATTTGTTTTTCAGGATGTGCCTCATAGTATTCCAAAGTATCCAGAATTACTCTCATGTTGTCTTTAATTTGTCTCTTTGGTAAA
>NW_020716850.1:530824-547828 GCF_900518725.1 Notechis scutatus | reverse complement strand
TGTGTGTGTGTGTGTGTGTGTGTGTGTGTGTGTGTGTGTGTGTGTGTATATATATCAAAAAAAAAAAGAGATTACTAAAGGGAGCCTCTATTAAAAATATAAACAGTCAGACCAAAGAAAATGGATAAATATAAAAGGGAAACCAGTCTGGTTACAATTACTGATCACAATAGAAATTCATTGAAAAGAAAAAAAAAAGGTAAAAAGCCAAGCCTCATTTTGACAGCTCTAAAAAAAATCGCCACTAAGTCCACCTTATCGAGTTCTGTCAAAAATCTTACAGATTTCTTCTTCTTCTAGAGTGAGCTTAAGTTCCAGATAATTAAAATAAAATCTCACCAGCCGATGCACTTTCTCTTTCTGTCTTCTCTTCCTTCCGGAGCTGTCCCTGCTTCAGCAGCTTAATGGCTGCCTCTCCGCCGCTGGTAAAGGGGCTTCTTCTGGATCTTCCAGGGACTTGCGGTGTCCCTGTGATCAACAGAACGCGCCCCTTACTATCACCGTCTCTACGGGACGGTTTAGGTCCGTTGGAACCGACCAGGGGCGAAGATCTCAGCTGTAATTTCGGAGCCCCGAAATTACAGCTGTAGCGCGGTGACGTGGCTCCGCCTTCAAGTCGAGGACTATCTCTAATCACAGTATATGGGGGTTCTCAGTCATCCGGGTCATGGTTGTGTCCAGAGGTGCTTTTTTTCAAGAGGCAACTGGCCTTTCTTGGTTGTTGTTTTTTTCCTTGAAGAGGTTTCGCTTCTCATCCGAAGAGCTTCCTCCCTTCTCGCTAACAGTTCAATTCTTCTATCAGAAGTGAAGAAGCTCCTCGGAATGAGAAGGGAAACCTCTTCCAAGGGGAGGAAAAAAACCTCCAAGCTCTGATTTGGATAGTGGAGAATGGAAGGATTTATACTCTTGGCAGACGCCTGGTCATTTGCATTCTTTTTTTAGAGAGCTGTTGAGGCCGCTTGGCGGTTTCTTGAAGTCCTCAGGTCGCCTGAGTAAGTGCAAATGGGAGGCTTCTTGGAACTGCTGAAAGGGTTGTGTTGTAGGCTGGAGATGGGTGTTGTGGTATTCACCCCCCACACACACACACGCCGTTCAGACAAGACTGTTCAATTTTGACAAAGATGGCCTCTTGGATACCCCCACCCCCCTTTCAAACCTGTCTAAAATATGGAATTGTCAATCGGAATAGAGCTGTAAGGGATTTTGAACGTCTTCTAGTCCAGGCCTCTGCCCAACCAGAATTGTGGAATAAAAAGAGTTGGAAGGGACTGGGGGGTCATGTAGTCCAACCCACTACTCAAGTAGGAGACTCTTACAGAATAACACAAGTTGGAAGAAGGACCTTGAAGGACATCTACTCCAGGCTCCCTGCTCAAATAGTAGAACCTTTTATCAGTCCGGACAAAAAATTGAAAATGGAAAAAATGAAAATTGAATTCTTTATCATTGTACGTATATACACAGTATACATACAACGAAATTCACATAACCACCCAGAGACCAGACTCAACACGCATACACACACGACAATCTCCAAACACCTCCTCACCTGCCAAAATTCCCCACCTCCTAAAAACACACAAGCTTCCACACAACAGACCAAGTAATCCTGCCCAACAGCTCACCGATGGTGGTCTTTAAGTTCATTGTTAAGTGCCATTATAGCTCTGGGTTAAAAACTTCAGAAAATGTGTGGTCTGAGTTTTAATGGTTCTGTTCTTCTGCCAGAAGGCAACAGCTTCACAAAGATTGTAAGCAGGATGGGAAGAGTCTCTGAGGATGTTGTGTGACTTCCTCAAACAGCAAGGTGCAAAGATGTCATCCAGGGTTGGTAGCTGGAGCCCGATGATATTCTGGGCAGGTTTTTTTTTAGAATTTTTTTTTTATACATTTCTTCAAGTGACCAATGTGATTCCAGGTTACAACATGCATACATAGTCATAGTTACATTTCCAGCTTTCTTATTTAGTTTCATTACCAAATCATTATCTATTCTATTGATCTTTAAATAAATGTTTGCTTTATATTTTCCATTCATTAATCCAGTAACAAAAACATTTCGTCCTAGAACATATTTTCCACTCTCTATCTCCTATTATTTTCATTTCCAGCTTACCACCTATTTATTTTACATTATTTTCTTTTACTTTCTCAAAGCCGATGTATAGCAAACTGTTCCATATCAGCAGGCTTGAAACCCTGCATTCCTATTGGTCTGCTAAGACCGCTACGTGATTGGACAGTCTGTGCGGTTGTGATTGGCTCGCTAGGAGTCTACCGCGATTGGTTGAAACCAATCGCGGGAAACTCAAAGCGATGTCATTGGCCGCCTAGCCGTGGTGAGCTCTATAAAGAGCCGCCGCGAGTGCTGCTTTTTTACTCAGATCTAGCCTGTAAATAAAGAGCTGTTGTTCACTTAATCTGAGTCTCTCATCTCTATGAGCCCGACCTTTCGAATTTAACACTGGCGAGACAATTCAGCACGTGGCGCGAAAACGACCATCAAGATGGCCAGCAACACCACGCCACCCGCACTCTTTAACCCGGCCACTGAGGACTGGGAGTCCTACATCGACCGGTTTCAGATGTTTTTGGAATGCAGCAACCTGAAAGACGCCAACGGAAATCGGAAACGGGCCGTATTTTTAACACACTGCGCACCCGCCGTTTTTAAAATGGCCAAGGCTTTGGCAAAACCTGTGGACATCAAGGCGATGGATTGGGACGACCGCGCACCCATCCTCCGAAACCACTACGCCCCAGCCGTGCCTACTCTCATTCGCCAACACGACTTTTACCGACGAGACCAGCGCGAGGGCGAGAGCATCAGCGACTTTGTGGCTGATCTAAGGGACCTTGGAGGATTGTGCGGATTCACTGACCTAGATGAGGCCATGCGAGACCGGGTCGTCCTCGGCCTGAAAGACCCTGCACTACAAAGCAAGCTGATGGCCAAAGGCGATATCTCCCTCGCCAACACCCTAGCCGAACCGACCGCAGCCGAAGCCACCCACAAATCGGTAGCCCGAATGCGGCGATCAAACGGAACCGACCGCCATCCTGCCAGCGAGGCAGTTTCAACATCAGAGAAACACACCACCACCACCCACCACGGCAACATCGAATCCCCCTCTGACAGCGACTAAGAGGAGGAAGAGATTCACCGGCTCCAATCGGAACGCGATCGATGGGACCGGCGAGGTTGTAAGTCAGGGTTCTAGTGTGCCGGCTGCGGAGGCGATCACCCCCGTTCCGAATGCCGTTTCCTTGACGCCATTTGTCGGCATTGCGAGAAGCGGGGGCACATTGCAAAAGTTTGCTGAAATAAACGCAACCACAGTCCCCGGCGTCGAGGCGGCAGCCCTAGACGACAAGACGGCACCCCCCCCAACCATCGGGATCGCCAGACTGACAGCCGATGGAGCCGAGACGGCCGGAACAAACGATTCAACGAGGCGCCGCGGAGAGAAGAGACCCACCAAACGGTTGTCATTGGCCATTCCTCAACCATAGACGCCCGAAAGGTACGCGTAGTGGTGGACATCGAAGACCAACCATGCACCATGGAGGTGGATTCCGGATCCTACCTTTCCATGGTCTCGTGGCACACCATCAAACGCCTAATACCCAGCATACGCCGACATGAGTTAAGTGACCAAAAACTGATCCTCAGAGACTACCAGGGGAACCGCATTCCCGTAGCTGGCATCAGGCACTTCAAAATCACGTTCAAAGGCCACACTAATATACTGCCACTCACCATCATGGACAAAGACCGCCCCAGCCTACTCGGACTACAATGGTTCATGCCGCTAGGGATAGAAATGGCAGGCATCCACCACACAAACAAGGAAGATTGGGAAGCGACGCTCGCACGAAACTTCCAAGAGGTCTTCGATGACACCTTAGGCAGGTACAAGGGGTCCCCAATCTCCTTCAATCTTAGCCCAGACGTCGCCCCCATCCGCCTCAAACCGCGGCGAGTGCCATTTGCGCTCAAGCCCAAAATAGACGAGCAACTAGATAAGCTCATCGCGCAAGGGGTATTAGAGCCTATTGACCATGCCCGCTGGGAAACACCTATAGTCACCCCTATCAAGCCGGATGGCTCCATAAGAATCTGTGGGGACTATAAGGCCTGTTAGGGATATACACCCTAGCAGAACCTGCACGGAAGTCAGGCAGGCAGGCAGATATATGAGATAAACTTTGTTGTAGTTTACACTCAGTAAAACAGATACACTGTGCCAGTTAAATAGTTTTTATTCCAGTAAGAGTTATAGCATAGTCAAACAGTCCATATATCATATACTAAGTTCAGTCCGTCCGGGGATTATCCATTAGCAAAGTCCAGTGTTGAAAAATAGAGGTCAGTAAAACTTACAATATCAGTCCAGTATTTTATCTCTTCGCAGTATGAGATAAGAAGAAGTAAAAACTCTTTTCTTCTTTCAGCAACAGTTCAAACTCAGTAGCAAGGAAAACACGCAGTTAGCAAACCATCAATCATCAATCCAATAAGCCAGCAAACAGTGAGCTCTCTTGCTCCCTCTTATGGTGATTTTACAACCACACCCAAAATACATGGTTTTACAGTTAAAGTGATACACACAATCATAGTCTATATATATTATTTTACCCAAACTAAGTTAGGTAACCATGTTATCCCTAACAAGGCCACCCTCAACCATGCCCTGCAGCAAAGTGCCTACCCCATGCCAGTAGTTCAGCACCTCCTGCACTCCCTGGGGGGAGGCCGGGTATTTGCAAAGCTCGACCTGGCACAAGCCTATCAGCAGCTGCCGGTCGATGCAGAGACCGGCGAGGCTCAAACAATCGTCACGCACGAGGGGCATTTAAATGCAACCGCCTCCAATTCGGCGTCAGCGTTGCACCCGGGGTCTTCCAAAGCCTTATGGAGAGGCTGCTGCAGGGAATTAAGGGGGTAGTGCCTTATTTTGACGATGTGCTAGTAGCAGCGGCTAATAAAAAACAACTAGAAAAACGTCTAAGGGCAGTACTACAAAAATTCAAAGACTCTGGCCTGAAAGTTAAAAAAGGGAAATGCCAACTATGCACCGAGAGAGTTGAATTCTTGGGGTATCTTCTAGACAAACACGGAATTCACCCCACCGAGAAAAAACTCAAAGCCATCAGGGAAGCCCCCAGACCGAAAAACAAGACGGAACTTCAGGCATTTTTAGGACTCATTAACTTTTATAATGTTTTCCTACCCCAAAAGGCGACTGTGGCGGAACCATTGCATAGACTGTTGGATAAAACCGCCTCCTGGACGTGGGGAAAACGGGAGGAAAACGCCTTCCAACAGACAAAAAACCTCTTAACCTCCGACGCAGTCCTCATCCAATACAGTGAAACCCTACCGCTAACACTTACATGCGATGCATCACCTTTCGGAGTTGGAGCAATTCTCGGTCATACCGTACCGGACGGAAAAGAGTTACCCATCGCTTTCTTTTCAAGAACCTTGTCCAAACCGGAAAGAAACTACAGCCAGCTGGACAAGGAAGCCCTAGCGATCATCTCCGGAGTGAAAAGGTTCCACGAATACATCTACGGTAGGACCTTTTCAATCATTACTGATCACAAACCTCTGCTAGGCATATTGGCAGGCAACAAGGCCACCCCGAACATCCTGTCACCTAGGATGACTAGATGGTCCGAGTTCCTTGCCGCCTATAATACCAGCTAACGTATCGACCCGGTAAAGACATTTTGCACGCTGATGCCTTAAGTCGTTCCCCCCTTCCAGACGTGCAGGACGACCCAGCACCCACAATACCAGTTCTTCAAATAGAAACTTTACCCAGCCCACTCCTTACCGCGCCAGACATTGCCTGCGAAACAAAAAAAGACAAGCGGCTGGCGCGAGTCTTGAGCTGGGTAGAGAGGGGTTGGCCAGAAAATGACAAAAACGAACTTTTTAAAGCCTTCAGGAACCGGCAAACTGAACTTTTTTCACAAAAAGGGTGCATACTTTGGGGAGACCGGGTGGTAATACCAGAGACATTACAAAAAAGAGTACTGGACATGCTGCATGAAGGGCACCCGGGCATCATCCGTATGAAAGCCCTGGCCAGAAGTTACGCTTGGTGGCCAGGAATGGACAAGCAGATCGAAACATGGGTAGCCGCATGCAACAGTTGCCAACAAACACGATCCGCCCCCCCCCCACAGCACCACCCCTGGAATGGGAAACCCCTAGAGGCCCCTGGTCACGAATCCATGTAGATTTCGCCGGCCCCACTAAAGGACACACATTTCTGATTACCGTCGATGCTTATTCAAATTGGCTGGAAGTTTGCACTATGAAAACAACAACCACGGAAGCTGTCATAACGAAATTAAACAAACTCTTTGCCACACACGGTTTGCCAGGCGTGCTAGTGTCCGACAATGGGCCACAGTTCATGGCACTGGCATTCGAACAATACCTGGCTGACCGAGGCATCAGACATGCTTTAACATCGCCCGCTCACCCGGCGGCGAATGGGCGGGCAGAACGAATGGTTCAGTTTACAAAAAAAACCATACAAAAGATAGAAGACGGCAACATTCAGGAAAAAATTAATAAAATGCTACTAATACAACATATCACGCCTAACACAACCACAAACAAATGCCCAGTGGAATTACTTATGGGCAGAAGACTCCGCTCACCACTAGACCACTTACACCCCACATATAATCCAGAAAAACCCCCAGACTCCACCAGCCGACACCGAGCATTCAACATCGACGACACTGTTTTTGCAAAAAGTTTCACCGGAGACCCTCTCTGGGTACCCGCACAGATCACCCAAATAACCGGACCCTGGTCATACCGCCTAGAAACAACCAATGGGCGAAGCTGGAAGCGATACATCGACCAGCTACGGTCAAGGCTAGCCAGCACACCTCACACAGACTATAACAAAGGAATCAGAGGGGGGGGGAACCTCAAACATTGAAAAAGAAAAAAACTCAACGCAAGCAGAACACCCCCCAAGCAGAAGCCAAACAATCAACCAACCATACTCACCTGAAAACACAGAACCGTTGCAGACGGGTGCTTCACCTGAAAGGAGTAGCCGGACAAGCTCGACCAGCCCAGAGAATCCAGGCGGGAGCGGCAGAGCGAACGACTCGACCAACCCGGGTGGACCAGGCGGGAGTCGCAGCTATAGGCCCGGCTCACCCTTTCAGGCGGTTCCACTGAGATGTTTGAGAGCGACGCAGAGCCCGTCTGCACCAGTCGACGACCAGAGACTTACTGAAACGCGCAGGTCAAGTAGGCAGGTCCAGAGACCCGCCTACCTACGTGACTACGTCACCCCGCCCCTTGGACGATACCAAGAGGGGAGGGGTGTTCCATATCAGCAGGCTTGAAACCCTGCATTCCTATTGGTCCGCTAAGACCGCTACGTGATTGGACAGTCTGTGCGGTTGTGATTGGCTCGCTAGGAGTCTACCGTGATTGGTTGAAACCAATCGCGGGAAACTCAAAGCGATGTCATTGGCTGCCTAGCCGCGGCGAGCTCTATACAGAGCCGCCGCGAGTGCTGCTTTTTTACTCAGATCTAACCTGTAAATAAAGAGCTGTTGTTCACTTAATCTGAATCTCTCGTCTCTATGAGCCCGACCTTCCGAACTTAACACAAACGAAAAACAAAAATAAAATAAAATTAATATATTCAGGATCCCCATGGTATTTCCCCCCAATCTACGATGGATCTTACATTTATTCCAGAGATATTCATATAACCATTTCATATTTCCTCTTTGTTTCCATTTAGCCAAATTTTGCCTATGGAATTTTATTTAATTTTTATTCATCACCTTTTTAATCATAATATAATAATCTCATTGCAAATACTTTACAATATAGTCATTTCTAAATTACCATATTCTTTGTTTTTCTAATATCCTTTATATAATCAATTGCATTTTCTATTTTCTATTTAATATTATATAAAAATAAAAGGATTTAATAATAAAACCATTTTATTTTTTCTTACTCTATCATTTTTCTCATATATAATTATATAATATTCTTACGGTGAGGTCTTATTCCCCTTTAATTCCAATTAAGCTTATTTCTTTATTTTTGAAAGTAATTCCCAATGAACTTTAAACTTCAAAACTCCCCAATCTATATTTCTAAAAAAGACCGAAATACATTTCCATGTGGAATCCCCCCTTTATTTTATCTTTAACCATCACCTCTTAGTCTCTCGGCCCTATAATTTCTTCTAATTTTAGCCAGTTTTCCAAGTTTTTCCAGTCCTTTCTCTTAGTTCTTTTTCCCCCTATTATTATTTTTGTTTTCATCTCCCATTCACTTATTCCTCCCCCCCTCCTGATCTCTCTTTTGTGATTTCGTCTTGTATATCTTCTTCTTTTGTTTAATCTTGGAAGTATTTTCCCTTTTGTTTATCACAACTACCATCAAAGTCTTAATTTTAGTTCCTTTCGTGTCTTTTTGCAATGTCCATTGTTCTTTTTGCTCTTTTGGGCTGGTTTCCTCTTTCTTTAACTCCTCTTCCTTCGACTTTCTTTGTTCTGTGAACTGCATCACCATTTCTAGTTTTTCTGCCAATATACATGCTTTCTTTTATTATTCCCCTCACATTTTGCAGTTCTGATCTGAGTTCTTTGCACATTTCATTCATTTTACTTATTCAGTTGAGTTATTCTATATTTTATTAAAAGCCAGCATCTTCTATTTTAATCTTTAACGAAAATATCCATTTATCTTAATTTCTCTTGTTAATCCTTCTGTTTCCTTATCACAGCCCCAATCCACCAAACAGTCCTAAGATAATATCTTTGCTTGTCCCTTTGCTGTAATCGTTTTGTGCTTCCAGGGTTGCTGTTATATTATAGTCTTTTATTTCATTTCCCATTCATGCATTTACTACACCAGTAATTTTCCATATAATCATAAGAAAAAAGTTCCTTTAAGCATTAGGTGGTGGTGTTACATCGATTTTCACTTTCCACTTTTTAAAGTTCTTTCCCCCTCCTCCGCTTGTATTAATTCTGCTAATCTTCAATCATTAGCTATTATATTTTTTAAATGTAATCAATCCCAGCAAGTCCAGCATTCTAATCAATGCCAAATTTTGTATAATATTCCAAATTGTATTTCTGATTCTGTTATTGTTTAAAAAATTTTCTCTAAATAATATCACTTACATTTCAGTCCTTTTCTAGTCCAATTTTATTTACTTTATAATTTTCCTCTTACTTTCCAATTGCCGCTTCGACAATTTTAAATGAGGGCTCTTTCCTTCTATTTCTTGGGGTTGCCATGAAGAAATCCAAAGTATTTTGCCTGGTCACACACTGCTCACCACTTCACTGCTCCAGCACAAACTTAATTCCTGGATAGCTTCCCGTCTTCAGGTTAGCCATTAAGGACTGCCGCTACAGCCTATCTTCAAGGGGAGTATACCTAGCCAGGTAAGGGAGATGTGGCTCCCCTCGACCCAGCTGACGGTCTCTGCCTCTTTCACCACCCCTCCAGGGTGGATCCAGTCCCTCCAACAGGTTGAGCACAGATCAAAGCCGTGAATGATTGTGGTCTCCGATCCGTCTTCGACGGAAGTGCCACCGGAAGTGCCATTTCTGGGCAGTTTTGATGATTCTCTGTAGCTTTTTTGTCCGCTACAGAGCTGCTCCCATACCATGCAAGAATGCCGTATGTCAGGACACTCTCAATGGTGCTGCCATAGTAGGACAGAAGTAGATGCTGAGATAGATTTTACTTCCTGAGCATTCTCAGGAAGTGCAGCCTCTTCTTCTGTGCCTTCTTCACAAGCATGTTAGCATTCATAGTCCATGAGATCCTCCGAGATGGAAGGGCCCAGAAATGTAAAACCACCAACCCTCTCCACCTCCTCGCCATTAAGGGTAAATGTACATCTCTCTTCCTCCTGAAGTCAATTATAAGTTCTTTAGGGATTTTTTTTTTGGTGTTAAGTGTAAAATTATTTTTTTACACCATTGTCAGCCTTTGCACTTCCTTTCTGTAAGCAGACTCATTGTTCTTGTTAATGAGCCCCACCACTGTCGTGACATTCGCAATTTTAATAATTGCAATTGATGTTATACAATGGTCATGTGTGTACAAAGAATAAAGGAAGGGGCGAGATCCCATCCTTACTGACTGTGGTCTATCTGTCAGAAAATCCTTAATCCACAAAAAAACCCTTCTGATTTATACCCAAATTGGACATTTTAAGGAACAACCTGTTGGGTAGGATGGTGTTAAAGGCAGAACTATAACCCACAAATAACAGCCTTGCATAAGTTCCCTGTTGTTCCAAATTATTCAACACAGTATGGACCACAATAGACGTAGCATCATCAGTTCATGTTACTCTTATATGCAAATTGGTATGGGTCCAAAGGAGATGGAAGACTAGCCTTAATGTAGTTCAACACCAGTCTCTCAAAAGATTTCATGACAACAGATGTTAAAGCTACTGGTCCATAATCATTGAGAGATACCACTACTGTCTGCTGAAGGACTGGCACTATAATGTCTTCAGGCAGGTAGGGATAGAGCACAGTGACAAGGATAGATTGAAAATGTCTGTGAACACTCCAGCTAACCCTGCAGGGCAGCCCCTAACAACTCGCCCCGTGATTCCATCTGGCCCAGCTGACTTCCGGGTGTTAATATTCTGGAAAGTGCGTCTCACATCAGAAACCTGCAGTAGAAGTGGTTGTCTATCAATGGTAAAGATTAGTGGTGTACTATCAGTGGTAGATGCTGGAATGACGGGCATGCCTGTTTCCACCTCAAAACGGCTGAAGAATTGATTTAGCTGCTCAGCCAAAGAATCACTACTGCTAGACAAACTGCTTTAATTGCTCTGCCCCATAATTGGTCGCAGACCTTGCCATAACCCGACCGAGAGTCCAACCCCTCAAAATGTTCAATCCTCCGTCTATATGTAGCTTTAGCGTCCCTCATGCCCTTTTTCAATTTAGCTCTTGCCTTGCTATCCTGTAGTGCATAACCAGAATGGAAAGCAGCATTTCTAGCTCTTAATAAAAGGCACATGTCTCTATCGATCCAGGGCTTGTGGTTAGAAAACACCCGTACTTGTCTGATGGTAGTGACAACATCAGTGTAGCTTTTGATATAAAACAGTACTGTTGAGGTGTAAGTATCCATATTGTCCTCCTCAGGGCCCATTCAGTGCTTCTAAAGGAATGTTGAAGTTCCTCAGATTCACCCACTGGTCGCTCCTTTATTTCTCTGATGGTCTGATTCTGTTGACAAGAGGTCCGTATGATGGAATCAACAACAGAGATCTATGATCTGACTGCCCCAGATGGGGTAAAGGCATAGTCCTAGATCAGTGGTGGCTAACCGTTTGGGGCTCCTGTGCCGATAATTGCGTGCGTGCTTGCCTGCTCATGCTTGCGTGCCATCACGTGTGCCACATTGTGCCATCGCATGCACGCACAACCAGCGCAACTCGCGCGATTCGTACTTCTGCGCATGCGACCTTCTCATGCGTGCTGCATGCTTTTGCGCATGCATGTATCCTGCGTGCCACCGTGCGCCCTGCACATGTGCGCAGATACCTGACAATCAGCTGGTGGGTGGGCAGCGCGCGCGGATGCGCATTACACCTTTTCTGGTCGAGTGCTCGCGTGCCGGCAGTAATGGCTCTGCGTGCCACTGCTGGCCTGCGTGCCATAGGTTTGCCACCACGGTCCCATATCCATGCTTAATGTTACTATATACGTGATTCAAGGGGGACAGTCTATGTACTGATAGAACTTAGGGAGGACAGTCTTTAAATTGGCCTGATGCGCCTCGGTCCCTCCCTCCTGGGAATCCAGACTATGTTCCACCGCACCGTGATGAACTCCAGGGCAGCCTCCCTATGGGTGGATGGGCTTCAACTCCCAGCTAGCTCAGCAGCAGCCATATTGTCGGAGGAACTGGTAGGCAGGCATTCAGTTCGATGATATAGGGTTCCTATAACCACCATTTCTTGCCCCAGAGGGTGATGAGAATCAAAATGGAAATGGAGTCTACAAGAGTCCTTTCGGTAGTTCCAAGAAGGCTCCACACCCATGTGCACTACTCCGGTGACCTTGAGGACACAGAAAAAACCTCCAAGCAGTCTCAGTGACTCTCTAATACAAATGACCAGTTGTCTGCAAGGATTATTAATTGGTTTTTTCCCCCTTCTCATCCAAGAAGCTTCCTTCAGTTCTGACTGAAGAACTGAACTGTTAACCAGAACTGAGGAAGCTTTTCGGATAAGAAACAAAATCTCTTCAAAGAAAAAAATTGAACTTAACTGTTACCCAGAACAGAAGATTCATGGATAAGAAGCAAAACCTCTTTAAAGGAAAAACTGAACTGTTAACCAGAACTGAAGAAGCTTCTCGAATGAGGAGCAAAACCTCTTCAAAGAAAAAACAAGAAAGTCCAGTTCTTGAAAAAGAACATCCACGACCTGGATGACCGAGAAGAGATATCCAGATATTTTAAATATATTTTTAAAATGATGTTCAAAGAATATTTGCAACCAACTCCCCCTCCCCAAACTTACCCCCAATGATCACTTCAGAGCCCATGTTATTATCTGGTCAAGTTCCTTTTATTGATTAAATTAGCATTTCCGTACAACTGCATAGCATCGGCCGCTTTTCTGAATAGAAGAGTCTAGAAAGCATCGGTAGCAATCATGATTGATTGTTTTTTTTTTCTCGCCCCCCCCAAAGATCAGGAGAAACAATGATTCAGAGTTAGGAAAACCGCCGATTCCAGAACGAGTTTTGTGTTTAGAACACCGTGGATTCCAGAGCGGCATAGATCAAAATGATAAAATTTATCGCACTTCCCTGCAGAACCTTTCCTTCGCAACCCCCACCCCATTAACTAGCGGCTCTGGGGGATGAAGCCTATCATCCACTAATCAATCTCCCCAATTAATCCACACTTCCCTCCTGCTTTTGAGGTTTCCATCAACTGTGTCCGTTCCAAGCATCTCCCCTTGGTGTGTGCTGCAGCCTCTCTGCTTCCCTTTTTTGGGAGGTAGGTGGGTTGTCTCCCGCAGCCCCTAACCTTCCTTCCTGTGTGGTGCTCCGAGTTCTCCCACCTACCGATGGGCTTCTCCAGGTCACCCCCTCCTCCCGCCCCACAGAGGCTCGGCGAATGGCCCCTGCCGGCCCTTCTCGCCGGTCGTGGGGAACTCCCTAGTCCAAAGATGGACCTCCGCTTTGTGCCCGACTTTCCTGGCGCCTGGCTTGCCAGCTGAGCTCGGTGATGCCTCTCTAGAGTGTGGGTGAAACTCTCCCGACGTCTTCTCTCCGGAGCCCGAGAGGTCATCTGTTATTCAGCGTGGAGGCGATGAAGCAACGTGGCTCGGCCTGGTGCTGCCGATCACCATCCTCAGGAGGCCCCGGACGTTTGGCCGGGAAGGCCTCTCTCAGGTAAGAGAGGCCAGCGGTGTTGATGTAGTTAGTCCTCAAGGCTTCATCCCACTGCTGGCCAAAGGTTTTGTGGGAGGAGTCGTGAAGCGCCCGGTAGTCGGCATCGGAAAGCGGGAAGGTGCGGGGTTCCCAAGGCAGGACGTTCTGAAGAGGTGAGGAAGAGGAAGAACAGCAGTGTTAGTGGGAGAGAAGGAGAATTCAGCGAAGGAAAACCCATCCGGGTTCTTCTCGACTTATGAGCAGTTACCGTGTTTCCCCCAAAATAAGACCTAACTGGAAAATAAAACCCTAGCATAATTTTTCAGGATGCTCAGTGATATGAGCCGTACCCTAAAAATAAGCCCCAGTTAAGATTGTCATCCAAACGGTCATATTTAATGCCGTATTTCCCCTAATAAGGCCTAACTGGAAAATAAGTCCTAATGCATCTTTTGGAGCAAAAATTAATATAAGACTGAGTGTTATTTTCGGGGATAACATGGTACTTAGTGACCATTTGAAGTTACGACATACCTCTGTGGGAATACAGTAAGTCCTTGATATCTAACATCTGAGATCTTCAAATTTACCATGGCCCTGAAAAAAGTGACTAATAACCGCTTTTCATACTTATGACCCGTTGCAGCGTTCCCCAGGGTCACGCGATCAAAACTCAGAAGCCTGGCAATTGACTCATATTTATGATGGTTACAGTGGACTGGGGTCATGTGATTCCCTTTCTGTTAAGGTATTGAGATTTAAGAGCTGACCAGTTGCTGTAAGGGTGATGCAATGTAAGGCTGATGCAATGAGGATGGATCAGCCTTGATGCTGCCTTTTTAAGACTATGGATGGGTCCATAGAAGTCTTTACCTTTTTAAGAGGTGTCTACATAAAGGCAGAGGGCATTAGAGGGCCTGTTCTCTTTGCTTGTGCAAAGTTCTCTGTGTAGTTGAAGACAGCTTGCTTGTCAGGTATTTGCCTACCACGTATATTTCTGAATATGTCTTGTATATAAATCACTGTTAAATGTCTAAGCCTCCGGAGTGTGCTTTGTTTTGCTGCTGGGTTGTCTCACGATAGTAGTCACGCTGCACATGCTCTGACATCTTCTGACCAGCAAAGTCAATCGGGAAGACTGATTTCCTTGGCAACTCTGCTATTTAGTCAACAACTGCAGTGATTCACTTAACAACTATTGTGACTGGTGGCCAAATTGAGCCAAAAATGTAGGTTGCTAGGCGAGACAGTTGTTGTGAGTTTTGCTCCGTTGCTCACCAATGTTACTCAGTCAGACTCTCTTCCGTGGTGAAGCCTTGAGACGGTTAAGCGAATCTGGCTCCCCCCACTGATTTTGCTTATCAGAAGATTGCAAAAGGGGATCCCGGGATATTGAATCTGTCGTAAATACGAATTGCTAAATGTCCGGATTTTGATGTGACCGACGGTCCTAAGTCCTTTTTTCAGTGCTGTTGGGCCTTTTGAATTGTCACTGAACCAACAGTTGTAAACTGAGGACTACCTGTAATACCAATCTTCAATGTTTCCTGCTGGCTTCTCCTATGCAGTCAGTGGGGAAGCCAGCAGGAAGCTGAAGTCATACGAGCTCGTTGCTTAATGATAGCAATCAGGACTGCCAGAATTGCTATCGTTAACCTACAACATTGTGCTTTGCGACCACATATCTCAGCGACCAAAATTCTGCTCCCGTTTACGGTCCTAAGCCGAGGACTGCTTCCAATTTCTGTCATAACCAGAGGGGCCTTGCCTTGTTGATGGAATAACCGAGCCCTGCACACTGGGCCAATGGCCTCACCTGGATCTCGTCTGTATTGAAGGAAGAGTCTTCACTGAAGGAATTCCCTCCTCGGCCTCTTAACACCAGGGACGTTGGAATGTTGAAGGGGTCTGGGCTGAGCGACACAGTGGGAGAGTTGGCATCCTGAAGGTAGTGAAGACTGTTCGCCACGCTGTCCTGGCAGCCAGGAGGAGGCACCCAGCGCCCATCGGCTTTATGGGAGGAGCTCCTGGAAGGAGAAGGGAACACAAGAACCCCATCAAGCAGGAAGCTTAACTTAGCAGAGTCTCAAAAGAGATCTTGGGACGGTGGATGGAGCTCTGTGTGTGTGTGTGTGTGTGTCTTATTCCTTCCACCTCAATGGCGGACAGGGGTGCCTCCAAAAGGAGATCAAATGAGGGAGGGGCACGTTTTGGGGTGTGTGTGAAACACTGGAAAAAAGAGATATGCTAGAGAGATAGAAAACCAGACAAAGGTTTGGAAAGTTGTGACTTCTCCCTTCTAAGCCCTCCACCCTTTTGAAGAATTTGATTTAGACTGGAGACATTATCCAATTATTTATTTATACAATTTAGATGCTATATGATACATGAGGCTTCTTTCTGCTGCATTATGTATCCTTAAAGCAGGATTCCCAGGCCAGCCCAGGGGCAATTAGTTTGTCCATCCAATCCATACTTTCAACACCCCCTCCCTCTTCAGCTATATCTCTGTCCATCCACCCATCCTATATTTATCATCTCTCTCTCTTGCTATTACTTTATCATCAATCACCTATCACGTATCCTTGTATGTACCCACCCATCTAATCTATATAATTTGTCTCTATCTTATCTATCCATCCCTCTCCATCCATTCATCTCATCTCTAGCTGTCATCACATCCATCCATCTATCCAATTTCTCTAGCTATCATCCGTCCATCCATCCGTCCATGCAATGTGTATAATCGCTATCTTCGTATCCATCCATTCATCCATCTCAAATCTCTACCTATCATCTTATCTTCCCATTCATCCATCCAATCTGTAATAATCTATCTCTCTAGCTATCTTATCTAACTAGAGCAGGGGTCAGCAACCTTAAACACTCAAAAGAGCCACAAACCTCCTAACCGGAAGTCCCCCATTCAATTTTGGAGCCGACCAGATTCTATGGCGGTTCCCCCACCATAGAGTCTCCTCCTAGCGCAGCATCCTTTTTCCTCTACCTGTCCTAACCAAAAGCCCTATCAATTGTGGAGCCGACCGGCAACAGGGAGCCACAGCAGAGGGATGAAAGAACCACATGCGGCTCCAGAGCTGTGGGTTGCTGACCCCTGCCCTAATCTATATAATTTAACTCTGTATCTTATCTATCCATCTTCTCCATCCATCCATCTCATGCTGTTATCCCATCTCATCCATCTATCCTATTTGTATCATCTATCTTTGTATCCATCCATATCTCTATTTTATCCATCCATCCATCTAATCTCTCTACCTATCATTCATCCACCTCGATCCATCCATCCATCCTTTCTGTATAATCTATCTCTCTAGCTATCTTATCTAGCTAGAGAGATGATATACCGTGTATGGATGGATCAATGGATAAGATGATGGATTATACAGGATGGATGGATGGATATATAGAGATGGATGGGTGGATGAATGGGAAGATGCTAGGTAGAGGGATGGATGGTTGGATAAGATAGAGACATGATATAAATGGATGGATCGATGGATAAGATGATAGCTAGACAGATTGGATAGATGG
>NW_020716850.1:504175-525824 GCF_900518725.1 Notechis scutatus | reverse complement strand
TGAGCTGGGTGGTTTTCTATCAGACGTCTCACGACCCAACTAGGGAACGTCATCAGGGCTAGAAGGGAGAAGGGGGTTCATGGAAAGGAGAAGGGGGAAGAGGAGAAAGAGGAGGGAGGAGGAGAAAATCTGTGAACATCATTAGTGCTGGAAGGAAGGAAGGGAGGGAGGGAGGGAGGACTGTGGGCTCCTTGGTGCTCTCTGAGCTGGTTGTTTTTCTTGCAGACGTCTCATGACCCAACTAGGGAACATCATCAGTGCTTAGAAGGGAAAGGAGGAGGAGGGGGAAGAAGAGGAAGAAGTGGTAGATGATAAGGAGGAGGAGACAGGAGGAGGAGGAGAACAACAACTATGGTGTTGTGGGCTGCCTCTTCCACATGGCCCTTTTCCGGCTCACTTACCAACGCGGAGCTGCTGCTGCTGCTGGCTGTGGCAGGATGAGGGGGCACGTGATTGGCATGCAGAACAGGAGAGTTTTCGAGGCACAGAGGCGGCGCTGAGAGCAAAGCACCCGGTTTGTTGGGCACGGGGCGCCGGGCGCAAAGCCCAAAGCCGGCCAATCCTTTCAACAGAGTACCTGGGGTGAAAAGAGAGAGAGAGAGAGGCAAGTCAGTCAAATCTGTCGTAACCGAGACTATGTAACGGAGGGGTTTGGGATTCCACCGTTGACCCCGTTCTCTGCCAACCGATGAACGACCTAGGTTTTCTGGCCCGGAGAATAATCTTTTCCAGTCATTTGGAGAAAAGAGGTCCGCCTTCTTCGTTGCCCTCGACTTACGACCATTTGAAGTTCCAACGGCCCTGAAACGAGGGACTTGGGACTGTGTTTCTGACTTACACCCTTGACAGGATCGAAATTCAGACGCTCGGCCACTGACTCGTATTTATGACGAGGGTCAGACCCTTTTTGCCACCTTCCATCAGTGGGGAACCCAGATTCGCTTTAATGACCATCGGGACTAACTTTTCACCCTGACAGCGATTGACTTCACACGACTGGACAGGTTGTCAAAAGGGGCAACGTTCCATTTCTCGACTGAAACAAAAGGTCTCGCTGAGCCAACAAAGTGGAAGGCTCCCGTCAAGGGGAAAAAGAAGCCGGAAGCGCTTTAATGACCGGGGAGCTTTGCTTGGAACGCTGACAACTCACGGGAACAACGGCTGGGATTCCCTTAACGACGGAAACGAGGACGTTCAAATTTAAAACTGTCTTCCTCCGCCACAGAAAAGTCAGTGGTCGTGCACAGGGGTGGGCTTCCAAAATTTTAGCAACTGGTTCTCTGCCTGGTTGCTGGGTGGGTGTGGCCACGGTGGGCGTGGCCTAGTCAGCCCGATGGTGGGGAGGGAGGGCGTTTTTGTCCTCCATGGGCTCCCGAGGCTTTCCTCGAGACTTCGCGAGTGCGAAAACAGCCTCCCCGGGCTCTGGAGGCTTTCTGGAAGCTGGAAACGGGCCCATTTCCGGCCTTCCGGGAGGCCCATATTTCACCTCCCTGAGCCTCCACGTGGGCCCTGTACTTACCTGGCATCCAAAACGGGCTGTGTGGAGACTCCTGGAAGGGGCAGGGCAGGGCCAGCCAGGGGCAGGATTTGCCGGTTCATTGAACCGGCCATAAAAAAAATATGGTAAAATTAGAACCGGTTCGCCTGAACCGAGGTGAACAGGTAACAGTCCACGCCCACCCTGGTCATATGTCAAGGACCGCCCCGTCTTCCAAAAGAGGTGATGACGATGACAACCCCGCGATTGAAATTCAGCTGCTTGGCAACTGGTTCCAATCCCCCTTTTGAACTGCAAGGCCCATCAAGGAGATGGGACATGGTGTCAAAGAGACAGCAAACCTCCCCCCACCCCAAACCCCAAACCCCCACGCAGTTACTTTTACCCGGAGCGGTAAGTGATGGGGAGCCAACATTGTTGGTTAAGTCTTTCAAACTGCCATGGGGCGGCTTCGGAAAGTCGGGTTTGGGGGTGCGCCAGTGGTCTTCTCGGAGCAAGGCCTCAAAGTGTAAATGCAGAGGGTTGCCTGTTGAAAAAAAGAGATCATAAATAAATAAATGACATTGGAACCCTACAAAAGTTGAGACAGAACTCAAGAGGCTTGTCCTCTTTTGAGTAACACGGGTCGACGGCTTCGATGCCTTATGCCGTAACGTCTCGTTAAGCTGGCCGGAAGCTTTGGTTTTTTTGCTCCGTGTATGTAGATGTTGGAATGAAGGCTGTGGGGTTTTCTCTGTGTCATACGTGTTGCATGTGTATGAGGGTATCTGCGCGACGGTTACCTCTAGAGGGCTAAATACAAGGAAATATCATTTTAATGTATGCTGATTAGTGTACATTTTAAAGCGACAGTAAAGTTTCTCTTCTCTTCTATTTCACCCAGCTGTTCTAATTCTATTGTCTATTCCATTCTATATCCTATATCCTACTTTCTATTCTTTCCTATTCCATTCCATTCTCTTTTCCTTTTCTATTCCATTCCATTCTATTCCATTCTGCATTCATATTCTATTCATATTCTACTCTATTCTAATTCCAATCAATTCCATTCCGTACTCTATTCCCTCAAAGCCCGTGGGGCTCACTTAACAAGGCCCGTGAGACCCTAAGCAACGGTGTAAAGAACAGTCATAAAAGAAGGCAAGCCTCTCTTCACCGTCTCACTTAGCAATGGAAATGTTTTTTGTGCCCGCAAACAGGACAGAAGGGAGAAAAAAGCGAAGGAGGACAGAGAATAATTTCAGAGAGGGGAGGAGTTACGGGTGGTGTAAAGTTACTCACCGTGTGGGAAGGAGAGGATGGGGTGGAAGCTGGAGTCCAGCAGCGCGATGCGCTCCTCCAGGGACATGGCCTCTGGGTCGAGGGGGGGCAGTGAGGCCTTGAAGTTGCACAAAATGCAGGAGTTGGGCTGCTCACAGGTGCACTTCAGGCTGAGAGGCTTCGGCGGCTGTGGGGCGAGAGAGAGGACAGAACGATAAAGACGACTTGAACCGCTCTTTGGTCTCCTGGGCTCAGGACTTGGAAAAGAGGAGTGGGGTTCATTGCGGGAGGCTTGGAAGAAAACCAACAGGACAGCCGGTGGTCTGAAATGGTCAAGGGTCTCCCGTTTGAACAGGGGGTGACTCTGTCATTCTGTGATTCTGTAAGGGTCTCCTGCTCAAGCCTCGGGGTTGGTCTAGATGACCTCTGAGATCCCTTATAACTCTGTCCTTCTATGATTCTGTAAGGATCTCCTGCTTGAGTGGGGGGGTTGGACTAGAGGACCTCTCAGGTCCCTTCTGAATCTGTTACACTGAAGAAAAGGAATGGAAGGAGGAAGGACTGTGGGATCCTGGATGCTCTGTGTGGGGGAACACCATCAGTGGTAGAAAGGAGTGAGATTATATGGTATGTCTACAGAGAGCCAACCCCACTCTCTCCCTAGCACTGATGATGTTCCCTAGTTGGGTCATGAAACATCTGCAGGAAAACCACCCAGCTCAGAGAGCACCAGGGATCCCCCAGTTCTTCCTTCCTTCCTTCTCTTCCCTCTTTCTTTCTCCTCCTTCCTTCCTTGAGGATGTTCTCTAGTTTGGTCATCACCCAACTCAAAAGGACCCCATTTGAAATGTCTGCCTCGCCTTCTGGCCTTACCTTTCGGTTCAGGTGAGCGATAGAGCCGAGTCTCACCAGCCGGCGCTTCTTGTACCTGCAGATGGGACGGATCCGAGCTGCCACGCAGCTGTTGTCCAGGGCCGAGGCCACACCGGGGAGGCTGTGGTTTGCCGGTGGGGGTTTCTTGAGGTGCCTCTCGGAGGCCGGCCCTTCGGCAGAGCTGCCACTGGTGGCGCAGGTGCTCAAGCTGGGAGGGTCAAAGAAGAAAACGATAAAAAATATCCCAGGCAACTTAAATGGGGATGTTGGTTTGTGTAGGAAGGAATGATAACCTCCCTTGCCCAGAATCCTTGCAAAAGAAATTGGCAGGAAACGAAGAGCGCAACTATAATGGGTCCTCGAGTTATGACCATTCAAAGGTGCCGATGGGTCCCCACCAAAGAGACTTCAGCCCGATTCAGAGTTGCGATGTGGCCCCCACAAAATCACCTGATGGCATTGTGGCACCACCCGTTTACATTTTTATTGGAAATTAGCTCTTGGAGAGAGAAACTAGCTGAGAGAGAGAGAGAGAGAGAGAGAGAGAGAAGGAGGGGGGGGAGAAAGAAAAAAAGAAAGGAAGGAAGAAAGAGATGGAGGGAGGCAGGAAGAAAGAAAACAAGGACGAGGGAGAGAGCAAGTAAAGGAGGAGACGAAGGCAAAGGAGACAAGGAAGAAGAAAGGGGAAAAAGGAGGGAGTGAAGAAAGGAATAGGGGGAAAGAAAGGGAAAGAGAAAATGAAAGAATGAAAGAGAAAGAAAGAAAAGATGGTGGGAGGGAGGGAGAGAGGCAGGGAGGAAGGAAGGAAGAAAAGGAAGAGAGCAAGTAAAGGAGAGGAAGGAAGGAAGAGACAAGGAGGAAGGAAGGAAGAAAAGAGGGAGGAAAGGAAGGAATAGAGGGAGAAAGGAAAAAAGAAAAAAGAGAAAATGAAGAATGGAAGAGAAAGAAAAAGAAAAGAAAGAAAAACAGGAAAGAAAGGACTGACAGGGAGGGAGGCAGGGAAGGCGGCAGGAAGGAAGAAAAGGAAGACGGAGAGGAAGTAAAGTAGGAGAGGGAGGGAAGAAAGAAAAAGAGAGGCAGGGAGGGAGGGAAGGAATTCATGTTTAATGTGGACAAGTCTGTTCACAATACAAAATAATAACGGATATTTTATCTTATCTTATCTTAGCCTAGCCTATTCGTATATATGAATAGGATAAATTTTCAAAAAAGGAGGAAGAGATTAAAATCAGAGAAAAGGATCAAAATATAAATGACCTTGAAAAAGGCCCGGCAAGCACAATGAGCTCTTCCTTATAAATTTTATCCACTTAAATCTTGTAGGATAACTACCCCCATGATCTGTTCGTTATAAACTTATCCATTTAAAGCATCATCATCTTTGTTTAATCCCTTACTCCGGGGTAACTGAATGGAGCTAGCAGAGTGTTTACTGGCCGGATGCCCTTCCTGTCATTGATGCAGAGTTTTGTTCAGCAGATATATTCTCATTGTGCCGAGAGAGAGAGAGAGAGAGAGAGAAATATCTGCCTCTACCTAGGATCGAACTCACAGCCTGGTAAACTTTATCCACTTACATCTTATAGGACAACTCACCAGTTGCTGATTCCGTTGACTTGATGGGGGGACGGGCAGGCTTTGGGGGGCTCTGGAGAACCATTGATGCGGGCGCAGGAGGGATTTTGACAGACCAGGTTCCTTAAGGACTGGGCGAGGTGAGAATTCTAGAAGGGAAAAAATGCAATTATTATTAAATATTATTATTGTTGTTGTTATTATTATTGGTTCCAAAAACATGTTTTATTTCCCAGCACTGAAAAAGCTGGAGGAGAATAAGAATTAAAACACATTAAATTAAAAGAATTAAAAAAATTAAAACCATTAAAAAAGGAACAATAGAAAAGTGCTCAACTCTATTTGCCATTTCAGCAGGGAGGATTTACCCTCCCTTCATGACTTTCGAAACCCTCCGCCCACAAAGCCCAAAAAATTGCCGGCTGGGGAATTCTGGGAGTGGAAGCCCACGCCTCTTAACGGATGCCGGCTGGGGGATTCTGGGAGTTGGAGTCCTGTCTTAAAATGGCCCTGACCTAAGCTCTTCTCTTTCTCTCCCCCCACCCCATTCGAACCAAGAAATAAGGACTTTTGACAACACAGCTTTTCCAAAACTCGCTGCCCCACCCTTTCTGGGTCAACCACTGCTCCTTGGGACCGGATGCATTTGCTACAATACCAACCTGTTTTTCCGCATTTTGGAGGAGATAAGAAGGGATACAAGGCGATAGTCCAGTGGGCACCTTCAGGTGGGGGGAGGAGGGAGGCAGGGCCGGGGTTTTCCTGGAGTTCATCCCCCCTGCAGGGGAGGCCAGGCGGCTTGGCGGCTTGAGCCCATCTTCTTGCTGGAGGTTGCCCAGGATAACTGGGCCCTGGGGAGAGGGGAAAAAAAACACCACTTTGTATTATGTATTCTACTTGTATATTCTAGTGGATTGTGACAGTAGATTCACAGCCATCTACAAAATAAATGGAAGGGGGGGAGAATTAATAGAAATAATTAGGGGTCCTTGGTGCTCTCTGAGCTGGGGGTGTGTGTTTCTTGCAGATGTTTCATGACCCCACTAGGGAACGTCATCAGTGCTGCAAGGGACTGTACATATAAAACAGAGAGCAAACCCCACACTTCCTCTTGCCCCAATGAGGTGACCTCGTTGGGATGTGAGCTTTGACTCTATTGTACGACCTGGTTGTTGAGCGAATCCCTGCCTATTGTGAAGTCAGTCTCATGGTATTGGGAAGGTCACCCCCCCCCGACCCTGGGACACTGCGACGACTGTCGTAAAGATGACCCAGTCTGCATTTGGAGCACTGTGAGCCTGACGGTTCATATAAGCCGTTTTTTCCGAACTTCCAAACAGGTTCATGAACAGGATGTCGAGATGGGGCGTAAGAAGAGGCTTCCGGCAAGGAAGGCAGCTTGTCCTTTACCTTGTTGGCACGGAGCTGCTTGTAAACGTCAGTCTGCTGCCTTATCCGATACTCCAGGTCCAACACCTGAGCTTGCAGCCACGTCCAGCGACAGATGATGGCCGCTCTCTCCATCGCCCACTGGCGCTGTGCCAGCCGGTGCCTGAAAAAAAAAACCAGAAGCATTGGCGTTCGCATTCTTCGTACTGAGAAAGACACACACTTAAGAGGGATTTCAATCCATCCAAACAATACGTACTTGGCATTAGTGTCTTCACGCAGCTTAGATGCCTCAGAGACACAAGGACTGAAATACGTACACACACACACACATACATACATACATTCCCATACAAGTTTTCCTCAGCAGCCAACTCCTAGGTTGTTCCGAAGGAAGCCACGATCGGTTTTGTATTTCAGTTTTCTCCGGAAGGTCATTTGGCAAGCTTTCAAGCTCTGGCTTCTTGATTGGATGGATGGATGGATGGATGGATGGATAGACAGACAGACAGAAAGTGATTAGAGATACAGATGATAGATGATAAACACTAGATGAGATATAATATAGATTACATAGATGATATAGACATATATAGGTATAGATGATAGAGATAATAGATGATATAAAGAAGATTGATGAGATAGATAATATATAAGATTAGGTAGATACATAGATGATATAAACAGATATAGATAGATGATACAGAGAGAGAGAGAGATTAGAGATATACTGTAGGTAGTAGATAGATGCGATAGAGATTAGATAGAGATATAGGTAGTGGATAGATGCGATATAGCTAGATGATAGATTAGATACATAGATGATATAGACAAATAGAGATATAGCTAGATGATCTAGATAGTAGATAGATGACATAGATTATATTGATTAGATAGATAATATATAGAGATGTAGATAGATGATATAGATTGATAGATGATATATAGATAGCAACAGCACTTAGATTTATATACCATTTTACAGTGCTTTACAGCCTTCCATAAGCGGTTTACAGAGTCAGCCACTTGCCGCCAACAATTTGGGTCCTAAGTTTACCGACCTCGGAAGGACGGAAGGCTGAGTCCACCTTGAGCTGGTGAGATTTGAACTGCCAAATTGCTGGCAGCTGACAGTCAGCAGTAGTAGCCTGAAGTATTGCACTCTAACCACTGTGCCACCACAGCTCATTAGATTAGATAGATAGATAGATAGATAGATAGATAGATAGATAGATAGATAGATAGATAGATGACAGACAGACAGACAGACAGACAGATAGATAGATATAGAAGACATGGATGAGATAGATCAGGGGTCTTCAAACTTGGCAAGTTTAAGACTTATGGACTTCAACTCCCAGAATTCCTCCTCCAGTCATGTTAGCTCAGGAATTCTCGGAGTTGAAGTTCACAAGTCTTAAACTTGCCAAGTTTGAAGACCCTTGAGATAGATAGATAGATAGATAGATAGATAGATAGATAGATAGATAGATAGATAGATAGATAAAATTTCAGAGAAGTCTGGTTGCAGGGAAAGGAAAGGAAAGACTAAGTTTGCATTGAAAAGTAAGGCTAGATAGAGGGATGGGCTGGGGGGGAATATACAGGAATTGTAGTTATAGGCCGAGTGGGCATTGAAGGGTGATATAATTGGGATTTTTCAAAAAGGCCATTATTTATATTTTAGGCTGCGTCACCCATGACGTTAAAGCACAGGGGCTGTTGCCTAGTTCAGCCATGAAAGGTTTGCCAAAAAAAAAAAAAAGCCAAGCTCAGAGACAGCACCAAAGATCTCACAATCTTCCTCCTCTATGGGAACACCGCTGCCTGCTAGCACTGATGCTGTTCCCTAGTTGGGTCATGTCTGCAAGAAACCCACCCAACTCAGAGAAGGAGCCCACTGTTCAGACCAGGCCTCAATTTCAGATAGTCCTCACTTAACCACCATGGGAAGTGCTGGCAACACTAAACGAACCCAAACCACAACCATTGTGGCATCTCTACGGTCCCCTATTCAAAATTCAAGATGCCGATCTTAAGATAAATCATGTCTGAATCTAGAACATCATATTCATCTCAGTTTCTGGACCAAGGAAGCTAGGATTGTCCGAAGACGGGTCATCTGGCCAACATGGCTTATTCACCATGCTGGGCATGGAACAACGTTAGCTTCCCACTGAAATGGAATCTGTTTAACTACTAGCCTTTTGTAGGGACGGTGGGGGCTGGGCTGGGCTCTTGTTTTATTCATTTATCATTTTATCATTTCATTATTATTTTTATATGATGTTTTTATATTCAGGTAAGTAATCTTGAGTTGCCATGGGCGACTTTTCTAAATTTTCTAAAATAAAATAAATAAATAAAAAATTCATGCTTTTGACGGCTAGATGAGCAGGAACTGGAGCCAGGGACAGGAATTCAAACCCTTCGTGAAGCGCTCGGGTCGCGAATGGCCAATCTTTCCCTTGACAAGGCCAGCGTGTCTGTTCCGTTCTGATGGTCATAGCATCCCACTTAAGCAACCGGCATTTAGTCCCTGACTTACAATAGTTCATTTAGCGACCATTCAAAGTTACAACAATCCGGCAAAAAGGGACTTAGGTCTGTCGCTCGCACTTATGACCCACATAAGCACCCCCATGGTCACGTGATCAAAATTCAGACACGTGGCTCCCGACTCATATTTATGACGTGATCCAAATTCAGATGTTTGGCAACCGACTCGTATTTACGATGGTCGCGGTATCCAGGAGTCATGAGATTCCCCTTTGGTGACCATCCGACGAGCAAAATCGAAAAGGGGGGAAGGGGAAGCCAGTTTCGCTTAATAAGCATGCAACTTGTTTACTGACAGCAGCAATTCACTTAACAACTGTGACAAGAAAAGTCCTAAAACAGAGCGAAACTCCCTTCACACGGGTTTCCTTAGCCACATAACATTTGGGGGCTCACTTCTGGTTGTTAAGTCAAGGACGACCTGTAACGTCGCTTTACCATTTCAGGTTGCAGAAACACAAAAACACACACACAGTCACACTCAAATTAGTCTGTAATGAGGGTTGCAGCATTCCAGGATCACGTGATCTCCTTTTGCGACAGTCTGAGAAGAAAAGCCAATGGCTGGGGCGGGCGGGGGGGGGGGGGGGGGGGAAGAGCGCCAGATTCACTTAACGACTGTGCAACCACGGGGATTCATTGAAAGCAAGAAGGAAAGGTCCTCAATGGTCTCGCTTAGCCCTGGAAGTTTTGGGCTCACTTTGTGATCATTAAGTCGAGGACCAAGTCAGAGTCAGTCCCAGCACTGCCACCATGGTGGATTTGTGGCAGGGTAGGTTTGATTTCAATCGACTTGAATTGAAATCACAATTGAAATCACTAGTAAAAAGAATTGATTCACGGTAAATCAACTCGATTTAAATCATAATTTTTAAAGAGCAACTGACTCGCCGACAGTCCCAATAGAGCAGAATATATAGCCTCTGGCGACATAACTAAGTTCCATTTCATGCTGAATAAACTAAATTATGAATGTATCTTAAATAGAAAACTATCTTTAGATGTTTTTTCACTCTAAAAGCATTTTATTAAAATAAATTTGATAAAAAAAAATCCAATTTAAATTTTAAAAAAAATCTGATTTTTAAAATATTTTTTTACAAAAGACCATCAGTTTTTATCCACCCTGATCCATGGTCAGTATGCAGGGTGAAAGAGGCAAAAGAGGGAGGGGGAAGGGAAGGGATAGGTGGGCAGGGCTGCTCAAGAGGAGGAAACCCTTTCTCTCACTAGGGCAGGGGTCCCCAACCACCGGTCCACGGACCGGTACCAGTCCGTGGAACAAGTCCTACCGGGCCGCTGGTTTGCTGGGCGCCGCCATCTTTTTTTGATGAAAAAGTGCTTCTAGTGAGCTTTTCCGGGTAGAAAGCTCACCGGAAGCACTTTTTCATCAAAAAAAGATGGCGGCGCCCAGCTAATGCCGGTACCGGGCTGCGCCATAAAAAAGGTTGGGGATACCGGGCCGCGGCATAAGAAAGGTTGGGGATCACTGCACTAGGGAGCTGGGTAGGAATGGCTTGGATCGGGGTGGGTCCTCACAGGACGATGGGTGCGATTCAGTTCTAATGGCAACAGGGACTGCTGGGCGTCACTAAGCGAAGTGACCCTTTACTTGTACAATGAAGCTTCATTCCCACTTGTACACACCCGTCACAGGTGTTCATCGTCAAGGTCCGTATGCACCCATGTTGGGCTCCATTCGCACAGGTACATCCGTAGCAGGCTCTCCATTCACACACCTACTCCCAGGTCAATTTGCCACGTTTTCACAACCCGGTCAGGTTGCATTCACACCCAACCGAAGTTTGAGTCACATGAGTATACACCCATGTCAGGCTCCATTCACACATGCACACACCAGGTCAAGCTTCATGTACACACGTAGGACCTCATTCACATGCATACACGCCATTCACACATTTACGTTCAGGTCAGGCACCCTGCACACGTGTCCAGCCCCTGGTCAGGAACCATCCACACGTGTCCACACCCAGAAGTCAGGCTGCACTGACATGTGTTACACCGCCAGACCCGGGCAAGCTCCCCCCATCGGGGTCTTGCGTCGGGGCCCGGGGCCCTTGCTATCTCAGGAGTTTTCAAGCGAGGAGGCCAAAAAAGAGGAGGAATAGAGCAACTCAGGCTTCATTCACACACACAAAGGAATATCAGGCTCCATTCACACATGTACATGCAGCTCAGGCTCCATCCTTACATTACACCCCCATCCACATGTGCACACCCAGGTCAGGCTCCATTCACACAAATACATCTGTATCAGTCTGCATTTCCACATGTACACACACCTCTCTCAAACTTCATTCACACGCGTAGACACCCAGGTCAGGCTCCATTCCAACGTGGCTCCACCCACACGTGTACACACTCAGGAGTCAGGCTCCTTTCACATATGTACATCCAGGTTAGGCTCCATCTACATGTTAAACCCCCATTCACACAGGTACACCCATCTAAGGCTCTATTCACACGAATACGTCCATCTTAGACTCAGTTCACAAGTGTATGCACCCATTATCAGTCCATTCACAAGTGTACTTCCATCTCAGGCTCCATTGACACACGTCCACACCCAGAAAGGTTGCATTGACACGTAGCTCCATTCACATATGTACACAAACCCATCTCAGGCTTCATTCATACATGTCCACACCCAGAAGTCAGGCGCCATTCCCATGTGGCTCCATTTAAACATATACAGATTTGTATCTCCATTCACATGTGTCTACACCCATGCCAGTCCATTCACACGTGTACACCCATGTCAATCTTCATTCACACCCGCCCACACCCATCTCTGTCCCCATTTACACGTGTACACCCATCTCAGGCTCCATTCACACATGTACAAACCCATCTCAGACCCCATTCACACGTGTACACCCTGGGCTCCATTTACACGTCTACAAACCCAGACTCCATCCACATGTGTACACAAACCCATATCATGCTCCATTCACACCTGTACAAACCCATCTCAGTCCCCTTTCACAAGTTTACAGACAGGTCAGGCTCCCATCTAGATGTGTTACCCGCTCCATTCACATTCCTACTCCCATGACAGACTCCATTCACATGTTGCATATCCAGGTCAGGATCCAATTACAATCCAATCCCTTTCCACAAGTATTAAAAAACCATCGAGGCCTGGGGAAACCACCCCACCTCCCTTCAAAAAACAGCCCCGAGAAGACACTCAAACCACCCCAGTGCTGGGTCGGGGCCCAGGGCCCAACTTGGGGGTCTTCGCTGTCTGAGGAAGAGGAGGAGGACGAACATGTACACACCCAGGAGTCAGACCCCATTCACATATGTACCCCCAGGTCAGTCTCCATCCACACATATACACCCCTCTAAGGCTCCCCATGGATACAGGTACACCAACCCATCTTAGGCTCTATTCACACCGGTGCCCCCAAAAGTCAGGCTCCATTCAAAGATATTCACATCCATTTATATCTCCAGTCACACGTGTACAACCAGAAGTCAGTCTTCATTCACACGTGTACATCATCTCAGGCTCCCATCCACACCTGTACATCCATCTAAGGCTCCATTTACACCTGTACACCCATGTTAGTCTCCATTCACATATGTACACCCATCTCAGTCCCCATCCATGCATGTATACATCATACCAGGCTCCATTCACACATGTCCCAGGCACCATTCAAACATATACACATCCATCTGTCTCCATTCACACATGGACACCCCTCTAAGGCTCCATTCACACGTATACACCCATGTCAATCTCCATTTACACATCTGGATCCATCTCAGGCTCCTATCTACATATATACAACCCAATATCAGAGTCCATTAACATGAGTACCCCCCCATAAGACAGGCTCCATTCAAACATATATGCATCCATCTGTGTCTCCATTCACGCATGTACACACCCATTCACACGTGTACACCCATCTCTTGTTCCATCTACACCTGTACCCCCAGAAGTCAGATTCCATTCAAAGGTCTACACAAACGCATCCCAGACCCCATTCATACACCAATCTCAGACTCCCATCTAGACGTGTTACACCCCCCCCCCCAATTCACACGTTGTACATCCAGGCCAGAGTCCAATTACACATTACACCCCCATTCATATGTGTACACCCATGTCAGTCTTCATTCACACGTGAAAACGCATCTCAGGCTCCCATCCACACGTGTATACCAACCCATACCAGGCTCCATTCACACGTGTATACCTATCTTAGGCTTCCATCTACACGTGTTACCCCGCTCCGTCATTCACACACCTACCCCGCCAGGCTCCATTCACACGTTGCACATCTAGGTAAGGGTCTAATTACACGTGTTATTAAAAACCCGTGGAACACCCCCCCCCACCTCCCTTCCCAAAAGCAGCCCTGAGGAGACACTCACCCCACCCCGGTGCTGCATCGGGGCCCGGGGCCCGGCTCGGGGCCTTCGCTGTCTGAGGAAGAGGAGGCGGCCGAGGCGGAGGACGAAGACGAAGACGACGAGGACGAAGAGATCCCGAGCGAGGAGCCGGAGGAAGAAGAGGCCGAGGACGACGAGGAAGAGGCGGCCGAGGCGCTCTCTGTGGCGTCGGAGTCGCAGCCCCGTTGGGCCGCCCGGAGCCGGGCTTGAGCCTCGGCCGCCAGCCGCCTCAGCTCGGCCCCGTCGGCGCCTACGTTCCGACCAGGCCGCGTCCGGCTTCGGCCCGTCACCAAGCCGTTCAGCTGGTGCCGGACGTGCCGTTCCACCTGCCGGCCTTGCAGAGCCCGGAGCCGACGGCAAAGGCTCCGTGCCCGGGTCCAAAGGACGGCTTGGCGGGCCCGGGAAGAAGCCAGGCGATGACGGAAGGTCGCCTCAGCCGCTTCAGCGGCCGCCATTACTGGCGCCAAAAAAAAAAAACTACCTCAGGGCGGGCCGGGATTCTCCATTTGCTTTGGGCGGGCGCGCGCGCGCGCGCGGGACAATACCAGGCAGGCCCCGCGCGCCTCCGCGCATGCGTGCGATTCGGAGGACGAGGAGGGAAAAAAATAATAAAACGAACGTACGTCCACGCAGGAGAAATGGGGAGAGAGAGAAAAAGAGAGAAAGACTCCGCCTTGTTTGGGCGGACGAGCGCGTGCGCAATGGGAACTTTAGAGGGCAGGCCGGATGGAGTCCTAAAAGCCTTCGTTGCCGCTTTTGCGCATGTGCGCGGAAGGGGGCTGGCGTTTCCTTGCAACGTTCTCGGGAGTAGTTCTCGGCGCTTTTGCGCATATGCGGAAGGAAGTGCCCATAAGTTTCTTATCGCTGCCGTCGTTCGCGCTTCTGCGCATGTACGGCAGAGGGTGCCCGCGGTTTCTATACAACACTCTCGGGAAGGCGAGCGTTGTCGGCGCGTTGGTTCGCACTCTTGCGCATGTGCGTCGGGAGGTGACGGAGTTTCTTAACGCCGCCTTCGTTCGCGCATGTGCGGTGCGAGGTTTACACTTTCTAAGGAGCCTTCAAAGAGTTTAGGCTGAATTCCGCGCTTTCCTTCGCTCTTTTCCGCAGGTGCGGGTGAAGATGCCCGCACTTTGTTTTGGGCGGACAAGTGCGTGCGCGATGGCAACTTTAGGGAGGCGGAGGGAGGGGTCGCAGCCTTCGTTGGCATTTTTCCGCATGTGGGCAGGGAGGTGCCCGGAGTTTCTAAAAAAGATCGGAAGGGCGAGGTCCAGGCTATCGTTTGCGCATGTGCGGCGGAAAGTGGCCGGATTTTCTTACGGCGCCTCCTTTCGCACTTGTGCGCATGTGCAGCCGAAGGTGCCCGGAGTTTCTTAAGCCATCGGGAGGGCCGAGCGTGGTCCGTGGCTTCGTTCGCCCGGCTGCGAATGTGCGGATGAAACTGCCCGGAGGTTGGTTTTTGTTTTTTTTTTGGTTTTTTTTTGGCACATGAGGTTCTCGCACTTAAAAACGCAGGTAGTTCTCGACTTACGACCACAACGGAGTCCAACATTGATGTTGTTAAGCGAGACATTGGTGAAGGGCCTGTTACCCCATTGTCACCACTTGCCTGGCCACCCAGGTTAAAATGAATCACTGCAATTGTTAAATGAGTCACACGGTCGTTAAGTGAATTGGCTTTTCCCCAATTGATCTTCCTTGTCAGAAGGTGACCTAAAGGGGATAGCATGACCCAGAACACTGCGACCGTCATAAGTGAGAGTCAAGCATCTGATATGTAAATCCTGTCTCCGTGGTTATAAGGGTGAAAAAAGGTGGTAAGTTCCCTTTGGTGCTGCTGTAACTTGGAACGGTCACTAAGTGAACTTAGAATAAGCTCTCGACATATAACGTATCACGTAGCGACCGTTCGGCGCTGACAAGAGCCTTATGTCCAGGTTTCACACTTACGACCGTGGTGTCCTGACCCAGGGTCATGCGGTTTCCACTTGGATGCTTGACAACCGATTCACATGTACGATGGTCACAGTGTCCCGAGGTCACGTGATCCCCTTTGGCGGCCTTCTGACAAAACAAAGTCAACCAGGAAGCTGGATTCACTGAACGACGGTGTGACTAATTTAGCAGTGATTCACTTCACAACGATGGCAATCAAGGTCGTAAACCCGGGCAACGTTCCCTGAACAACCTGCCTCGGTTTTAGCGACCCAAGTTTGGATGCCCCGTTGTGGTCATAACTCGAGGACGGCCTGGATAGGGTCGCTCGCGTGAACCGGGGGTTGGATTAGAGGACCTCCAACCAAACTACAGCATACCTTCCCTCAACAAATGGAGCCAAGGATTGTTTGAATCCTGGCAGGGTCAAACGATGAACCAGGATTAATGGACCATGGTAATTTTTTTCAACCGTTAGAGAATCGTGGTCCGATTCTGGCGGAGACCAAACGGAGCTGGAAGGCGGGGAGGAATTTGCAACGGGGTTGGGAGGCAGCTGCCAACGCCCCCAATCCAGGAGAGGCAGCGGGAATCCCATCGATGGGCAACCCCGTGAGAATCACAGCTAAGCCCGGAGAGATACTCCACTTGGAGCGCGACTCCCGACGTAAAAAATGGACCAGGCGCAGGGCTGTCAACCTCGATTTCACGGAGGGCCAGATCAGCAATGTGGTTGTCTTACAGGGGCCAGAGCGGTGTGGCCACCGTGACGTCGGTCACATGGGTGGTGCCAGTGGGGACTGGGCGAGGTGAGGGATACAATCCAGGAGTCTCCAGTGGGTGCAGCGGTGGATAGGAGCGGTGGATAGGCGGGCCTCTCCGACCACTGCCTCGCAATGCTCGTGTGCTCTCCGGCTTGCACCACGACTGCTCCAGCCGCAACTGCGGCTGCCCCATCCTTGCCACATCCCCCCCACCTACCCACCAACTGGATGGTGGGTCAGTCCCTCTGGCCGCTGCCCAGTGATTCTTGCCTGCTCCGCAGCCAATAGTGGTAACCGCTCCAGCCACAGCCCTGGGGCTCCCCATCAGTCACAGAGCGCTCCACCTCGGCCTCCCCCCAAGTGGGCGTAAGAATCATAGAGCAACGGCTGGAGGGGCGGGCTGGTAACAAGGGGGCTGCTGTGGGGCCGCTACCTGGGGGAGGAGAGGGGAGTGGGCTGCTGACAGGGGCAGCAGCTGCATCACCCTCACCCACGAGGAAGTGGAGGTGGCAGCACTGATCTGCAGCCTCCTGTGCACATGCGGGCACGCCGGAATGGAGTGGGCAGGGCCTGTGTGCAAATGTGCCCGCCGCTTCCTGCACATGTTTGTCTGCTGGGATACCGTGGGCCAAGTGACGCAAGCCACCCCATTCCACTTTCCAGGACAGCCATGTGGCCCGGATCTGGATCACCTCGCAGGCTTGTCGAATAAATGTTTGGGGAATCCTTGGGCCATTCGGCTTTGGAGCAACCGGTTCCCTGGACCGATGTCGGTATCAGCCGTCCCACTTGACACCTCAGCGCCTTTGATCCGTAGGAGTCGAGGGTGGCAAGACAATCGTTGGATTGCAGAGTTGAAAGGGAAATTAAACAGGCATTTTGGGAGGCTTTCTTATCAAAGGACAGAGTAGGCGAACCCGACAGGAGAAGAGGAAGTGCAAGAGGGACCTCGGAGTCCTAGCAGGCGATCACTGCAATACGAGCCAGCCGTGTGCGGCGCCAGCCAAAAGAGCTCATTACATCCTGGGTTGTCTAAACCCAGACTGAGAATCAGAATCACGGGAAGGTTTCGTACCGCTTTGTAAAGCTTAGTAAGGCAACACCTGGAATGCCGCGTCCCATTGTGGTCACCACGTTACAAAAAAAGATCTTGAGACTTTGGAAAAAGATTGAAAACCCGGAGACTAAAACATATGAAGAACGGTTGCAGGAATTGAATGTGGCCAATCTAGAGTAAAGGAGAAGGACGGGGGACATGAGAGCAGCACTCCAGCATTTGAGGGGCTGCCCCAAAGAAGGGTGGGGGGGTCCACTTACTGTCCAAAGCACCAGAAGCCAAGAGAAGAAACAAGGGATGGAAACTCATCGAGGAGAAAAGCAACCTGGAATTGAGGAGGAACTTCCTAACAAGGAGGACAATGAACCAGTGGAACTGCTTGACACTAGAAGTTGTGGGTGCTCCACACTGGTTGGGTTCAACTGGTGTAACAACCGGTTTGGTGAGTGCACGCAAAGCGTTTGAAAACAGCTCTAAAACTTACCTTCTACGGCAGCCCCAGTGAGTAAAACAGCGGAGGGGCAGAGTCCACTCTGTGAACCTTTCAGCTGGGCTTCAAACAAAGGGAATATAGGACAGACTAGCGGCTGGGCGGGGCCAACTCGTTGCCGCAACCACCAGTTGGCCGAAGCGGTCCATATCAGCTGAATCCCCCACCCACCCCCGCGCTCTAACATCAGAGGTTTCTAAGAAGAGAATGATCGGGCCGTTGAACTAGAAGACCTTGGAGGTTTATTTCAGCTCTCTTCTGATTATTATTAAAGAGTAGCGCCTTCGGGGCGGAAAGTGGAATTAGTGGCCTTGCTAAGACTACGTGTCCCACCAATCGAGGAGGGGCTCAGGACCTAACTCCGGAGAAGAAAACTGCTGGTAGCATTCACACCGTGAAGAGGGCTCCTTGGAGGGAAGGGCCGCTAGATTTGTAACCGAAAGAAGGGAGAGGGAAAGAAGAGCTGTGGGTGACTTTGGGCCAGTTCCCCCCTCCCTCTCTCAGGCCAACCCACCTCACAGGGTTGTTGTGGGGAAAATAGGAGGAAGGGCTGTGGATTGAGTTGAGTTGCTTTGCATGATTTGTAAAAGTAATAGAGCTGGGATACGTATGTTGTGTATATGTAGATGGGTGGATGGATGGATATAGATTCAGATGGATAGTATAGATACATAGATAATAAATAGAGGATTATCAAATGATAGATGATATTTAAATTATATATATACATAGATATAGATTCAGATAGATAATACAGATGATATAGAGAGATGATAGATATATTTATTGAATTTATATTGCTGCCTATATAGATGATATATATAGATATACATATAGATTCAGATAGATAATATAGATATCTAGATGACAGATAAATGATAGACGATGTATAATAGATATACAGATTTAGATTCAGATAGATAATAGAGGATATCTAGATGATAGAGATAGATGATAAATGATAGATGATATATAATAGATATACATGGATGATATATACATAGCTATATAGATGATATATAATATAGATATTCATAGATACATTCAGATAGATAATATAGATGATACATATAGATGATAAATTATATTTATTGTATATTGCTGCCTATATATGTGTGTGTGTGTGTGTGTGTGTGTATACACACACACACACACATACATATAGATTCAGATAGATGATGATATATAGATGTCTAGATGAAATAGATAATATAGATGTTATATAATAGACATATATTTTGATAGATAGACAATATAGATGATAGAATATATAGAATCTATTATCCATTATCTATCTATGAACCTATATTATATAGATTCAGATAAATATGGATTCATAGATAATTCAGATAATAGATGATACATAACATAGAGCATATATAGAAGATATAGATTCATTCATAGATAGATGGAGATTGAGATAGATCAGATATAAGATACTCATACACACACACATGTATATATGTGTGTGTGTGTGTGTATATATATCTATATATCTATATCTATATCATCTATCTATCTATCTATATGTTTTCTTAAGTTTTCGTGGGTACTTACATGTATGGTGGGACAATACCCGAACAAAGCTGAATACCATATATATATATACAATAAAATAAGGCCAAGCCCCTTACCTCTAAGGCCAACCATCCTCCAAGCCCCTTACCTTCATCTTTGCCTTCTTCCTTTCCTAAACTCTCCCAGCAGATCATTTCCAACCTGGAAGGAAAGAATTGACCAATAAGGGCAGATTTCAAACCAAAATTCCCCCATAAAAATAATATCTCGGGATTGAAATAACACCAGCATCGACGTATGGAGGTATTTCTCCACCTTGGGCACTTTTGGACGGGGTGGACTCCAACTCCTAGAAGCTGCCAACCGAGGGAATTCTGGGAATTGGAGTCCCACTGTCCCCAAAGAGGCCAAAGCTGAGATAGGCAGGTCGTCCTCGAGTTACGACCACCATGGTGCTCTGCCTTTCCATGGCTAAACGAAACCTTCCTATGGGGAAAGGGCTTCCCATTGGACCCTTCTTTCTTACCTCCGTTATTAAGTGAATCCCTGCATGAGTACCATGGACATTAAGTGAATCAGGCTTCCAGCTTGTTCTGAAGATCCAGCGGATAACAGATAATCAGAGTGGGAAGGGAACTTGTAGGTCATCTAGTCCAACCCCCCCCCCGCCCAAGCGGGAGACCCTACACCATTTCTGACAAATGGCAGTCCAATCTCTTCTTGAAAGTCTCAAGGGGTTCAAACCAAAAGAGGTTCGCCCTGATGCCGAGAGGCCACAACTGTTGTGTGAGTCCATTGCCAAGGCATCTAAACTGGGATCCAGTGAGCAAGGGGAGGCCACCATGGCCATTAAGTGTGAAAAGCAGTCGTGAAAGACTGAAAAAGAATAGTTAAGTACGCATATACGTGAGGTAAATGTGAAACTACTGTCGTGTGAAAAATGGTAAGTATGAAAGAACAATTTGGTGTGAAAAACGGTTGCTAAGTGTGAATGAAATGGCTGTTAAGTGTGACAATGTCCATTAAGTGTGAAAAACAGTAATTAAGTGTGAAAGAACAGTCATTTGGTGTAGAAAAATGGTTAAGGGTGAAAAACGGTTGCTATGTATGAATGGAATGGTTGTTAAGTCTGAATATGTGCATTAAGTGTTAAAAACAGTCACTGAGTGTGAAAGAACAGTCTGGTGTGGAAAAACGGTCACTAAGTGTGAATGGAATGGCCGTTAAGTGTGAAAAAATACCCTTTAAAGTGTGATAAACGGTTCAGCGTAATGAAAGAAAAAGATCCTTCAACGGGAAAAACGGTTGCTAAGGGTCACTAAGTGTGACAAAAAACGGTCCCTAAGCCTGAAATTACCGTCCGGGATATTTCTAAGCGTCCCTCAACGAACGGCCGTTAGTGGAGGATTAGCTGGGCTACCGCTGTGGGACCCGACAGGCTGAAAACGTCGCGGTAAAACGAAACAAAACCTCCCCCCCCCCCCCGCGAAGCCTTTGAGAGAAAAGAATAATCTGGAACTCGACCTGACGGATTTCAGCAACAGCGAAGCCTTCCTATCCCCGCCCCCCTCGGCGAGGCGCCGCCCTCTTTCGGCGTGCCCCGTCGCCTAGCAGCGCCGGGCCGCGCGCCCTCCCGTTTGCAGCCCGGCCTTTACGCGAGGACTACCACTCCCGCTGTCCTGTGAGGGAAAGTTCCCTGTGGCCGCGAGGCACGCCGGGAATCGTAGTCCGGGTCGTCCTCCGAGTCTTGAGGGAGAGCAGCTGGTTCGGGTGACGCCATCGCGCGTATCGCGGCCCGCAGGAAGTTCTGGCGTCGTTTGAATGGAATTGGGGTGTTGGTGGGGGGAAGCAGTTGGACGGGCCCGTCCTGTTCGCCCCGCGAGGTATTCCGGGAATCGTAGTTCGGTCTTCCTTTGAAGGAAGGTGCAAGGCATGCCGGGAGTCGTACTCCTGGCGTCTTTTGAATGGGGGTGAAAAATTAAAAAGAAAGCAGCACGTTTGGCTCCGCCCTTCTGGTGTATCACCGCCCTTCAACGCGACGTCAGCGCGTGTCGCGTGGCATGCCGGGAGTCGTAGTCCCGGCATCCTCTGAAGGGGGGGCGGGGAAAGAAAAGGAGCGCACCGGCCGGCCAGAGACGATCCTCCGGCTCGCCGTCTCCGCTCGCCAGGCGTCTCGCTCGCTGCAGAGCCCGCGGTGGGGACAGGAGGTCGGTGGCCCGCGTTTCGGGCTTGAGGGAGGGCTAGGCCGCAAGCGCCGCGCCATTGTGGGGGAGGGAGGGGAAAAGGGGGGGGTGTCTCCATCTGCG